>CM053032.1:136615781-136771441 GCA_028564925.1 Lithobates sylvaticus
AACAGCAAGAAGCAGGTACGAGCCTTTCTGGGAATCGCTGGCTATTATCGGTGATTCATTCCCCATTTTGCTTCTCAGGCTGTGCCCCTCACCAACCTGACAAAAGGGAAAGAGTCTGTCATAGTTAAATGGTCCCCAGAGGCTGAAGAAGCATTTCAGTCCTTAAAAACAGCCTTATGTAGCCAGCCAGTGTTGTACTCACCAGACTTCTCTAAGGACTTTATTGTACAAACTGATGCATCAGACATTGGGTTAGGAGCAGTGTTGTCCCAGGTCTGGAACGGGGAAGAGCACCCAGTCATTTACCTCAGCAGGAAGTTGAAGTCCCATGAGTCTCAAGGTTTTCTTTTTAACAAATATATATTTTCATTTGGTCTTACAGTATGTGACCTTTTCATGCTATCCACGCATGGACAATATTTTCTTCACACACGTATATTTGTATACCGTCTGTGTGTGTGTGTGTGTGTATATATATATATATATATATATATATATATTGTGACAGCAGGCAGGTAAAATCACCTGGTTGTATCCAGGATGGAAAATATGTATGCCCTAGATTCAGGCTTTATACTGACTTATACCACTAGAGAGGAGTGCTGGGAGTCCTATAGGGGAAGAGTTAATGAGCCCAGCTGAAGTAAGTGGGCTCATTAAGACCTCTACAAAAAAACCCTAGCATGCTTAGGGAGATGCTCCATCCTGGAACCAGTTTTGTGTTTGTATAGACTGGGGAGTGTGACACCTGTTCTGTGCGGGGAGTTAACGCCTGTGTGGCAAACCTCTACAACAGAGATAGGGACTGGGGCAGCACAAGGCTGCACTCAGTTGTTAGACAGGGAATCTACGTGTGTAGTAAGCGGTCAAGCTGACCAGGATTTCTTTTCATGTTTTTTTTGTTTGGCTGTTATATTTTTCACTGCATGTAGCATAAATAAACCGCACCTTTGTTTTTTCCACCTACAACGCTGTCTGCTGTGCCTGATTTTGTGTTGTGAACCCATCCAGGGGGTCACACACACCCGCTGCCGAGCTAACCCCTCACAGTATATATATATATATATATATATATATATATATATATATGAATCCTTCATAGGGCATCTTATTTTCCACCTTGGTAACATCCCTTTTCCCCCAAGGATTAGCATTCACCTTTCCCATTCTGCTGAGAAATATCTAGCCTTTATAGTATGCCTTTCTCTTTGCTTTGGCATAGACTCTGCTGCCAAATTTTTTTTTTTTTTTTTTTTTTGTGTGTTGATGAACATCATCTGTCCATACTAGTTGGTTTGAAGTGTATCTAACAGGGCCATCTTAACGCACGGTCTGACCTGATCACCTGTGGCGCCTCTCTTCTGTGCTTTCTTTTACTTGTACTTTGGAATTTGCTCTCAACTTCCCGTTCTGAAGGCTGCCTTGGACTGTTAATTAGCTTGCATGCCACAGATCAAAGGTTTTGTTCCCTCCATTATCATTATTTCTTGTAGAATACAAAATATGTTTACATACTATGATAGTTCTGTTATGCTATTTGTTATTTAACATAAGGGAATTGCAAAATATCAAATACAGAGCAACAGCGCCATCTATATATATGTTTTTGACCTGATCACCGCCCAGGGCCCCCTGGTGTATTGCAGGGGTTAAGGGAGGCAGAGCATTTTACCAATTCTGCTGCTGGTGTGGGCGAGATGTGTACTGCTGGGATCACATGGGATGAATACTAAGAGGGCTGGCAGGGATCAAAGCAGTACACATCCTGCCCACACAAGCAACATCAGTGGTAATTTCATGACTGGATCTAGGGGAGTGCTGCCCCCACATATTTAAGTTGTGCCCCTGGCAAAGCCCTCTACCACATAGTACATAGTCGGCAAGGCTGAAAAAAGACAATAGTCCATCCAGTTCAACCTGTGTAGGTGCATGTATCAGTGTCTATAATGGATTTCCCAAATCCCTGTATGTTGTGTCCTTTAATCACTTGCCGACCATCCTCCGCAGTTGTACTGTGGCAGAATGGCACGGCTGGGTGAAACTACATTATGTAAAGTTGCTTCGCCCTGTGGCCACCATGGGGCGAATGCCAACGGAGCCGATGCGAGTGCCCGGCGGTCGCGATCACATTAACCCCTTGACTTCCCCCTAGTGGTTAACCCCCTTCGCTGCCAGTGACATTTTTACAGTAATCAATGCATTTTTATAGCACTGATCGCTGTAAAAATGCCAATGGTCCCAAAAATGTGTCAAAATTGTCTGACGTGTCTGCCATAATGTCATAGTCCCGATAAAAATCGCAGATCGCCCCCATTACTACAAAAAAAAAATTTATAATAAAAATGCCAGAAAACTATGCCCTACTTTGTAGACGCTATAACTTTTGCGCAAACCAATCAATATACGCTTATTGCAATTTTTTTTACCAAAAATATGTAGAATACATATCGGCCTAAACTGAGGGAAAAAAATGTTTTTTTTTTATATATTTTTGGGGGATATTTATTATAGCAAAAAGTAAAAAATAATGTGTTTTTTTCAAAATTGTCTCTCTCTTTTTTTGTTTGTAGCGCAAAAAAAAAAAAAAAAAAACGCAGAGGTGATCAAATACCACCAAATCAAAGCTCCATTTGTGGGAAAAAAAAGGACGTCAATTTTGTTTGGGTGCAATGTCGCACAATTGTCAGTTAAATCGACGCAGTGCCGAATCGCAAAAAGTACTCGAAGGGGGTAAAATCTTGCGGGGCTGAAGCGGTTAAGATGTATATCCAAGAGTCTTTTAAAAATGTCCATACTTCCTGCATCCACCACCAACTGTTAGAGCAATAAGGATGTGGAACTCTCTGCCCAGTTTAAGTTTAAACCACTTCTCCTCCAGTCCCATTGTGTGGCCCTGTGTCCTTTTACACTCCCTAAGACTGAATAGTATTTCCTATGCTGGGATCCCCATTGAGACATTTGTACAGGGCTCAAAATTTGAAGTCCTGAGCTACTAGCCAGGCCTTAAGGGTTACAAGCCACCAGTTGCCCCGCCCAACCCCTACCATGCCCCACCCATAATCCTGCCCCTATACACGACCTCAAAAAATTCTCATGATATGACACTTAAGTGTTTTATGCAGAATTAAGTTACACAAATAAATATTAACAACAACTTTATCACCCGTGCCCATCAATGCAGCCTCACACATGTCCATCAACGCAGCTTCACCCGTGCAGCCTCACCCGTGTCCATCATTGCGGCCTCACCCGTGTCCATCATTGCGGCCTCACCCGTGTCCATCATTGCGGCCTCACCCGTGTCCATCATTGCAGCCTCACCCGTGCAGCCTCACCTGTGTCTATCCTGCAGCTTGACCCATGCAGCCTCACCTGCGTCCATCATTGCGGCCTCACCCATGCAGCCTCACCTGTATCCGTCATTGCAGCCTCACCAGTGCAGCCTCACCTGTGTCCATCATTGCAGCCTCAATCTGTGCAGCCTTACCTGTGTCCATCATTGCAGCCTCAACCCATGCAGCCTCAACCCGTGCAGCCTCAACCCGTGCAGCCTCACCTGTGTCCATCATGCAGCCTCACCTGTGTCCATCATTGCAGCCTCAACCCGTGCAGCCTCACCTGTGTCCATCATGCAGCCTCACCTGTGTCCATCATGCAGCCTCACCTGTGTCCATCGTGCAGCCTAACCTGTGCAGCCTCACCCCGTGCAGAGAGTGTGGCCAGATCATTACAGCACGGAGGAAGAGAAGAGCCAGCTTACATTACATTTGCATTGTGGAGGAAGAGAACCGGCTTATTCACAGAGCGGGGTTTGCCCGCTGTATCAGCTTACATTACATTTGCAGTCCACGCGCCGTCACACACAGCCCCGCCCTCCTGACCCCGCACCTGTGACAGACGGAACGCCAGTCCAATGCCAGGGCGCGTTCTGTCTGTCACAGGTGCGGGTTCAGGAGGGCGGGGCTGTGTGTGAAGGCGCACGGACCGCAAAATCAAATGTAATGTAAGCTGATACAGCGGGCAAACCCCGCTCTGTGAACAAGCCGGTTCTCTTCCTCCACAATGATCCAGCCGCCCTCTCTGTTCCTCCACACACTTTTGTTTCTCTGGGAGAACGGCTCCCATTCATCCCCGCCTGACGGCAGTGCTCGCCCCCCCCCACCCAGGCAGCCCAGCTCCTCGCCAGACCTCATTTTCCACTCGCAAAATGCGAGTAGGCGAGTGGAAAATTTGAGGGCTGCATTTGTAGATCGCCATCATGTCCCCTCTCAAGCATCTTTTTCTCCAGCGAGAATAATTTTTGTGTTTGCAGCCGTTCCTCTTAATTGTGGTCCTCCAGTTAGTTTTGTTGCCCTTCTTTGAACTCTCCCCAGCACATGCCTTCAGAGGACTGGTGACCAGAATTCAACGGAAAACTCCAGACGAGGGCTGACCAGAGATTTAAAGAGTGGCAGAATTATAGTTTTGTCCGTAGAGTATATCCCCTTTTTTATGCATGCTAATATTCTGCCTGCTTTGGTAGCTGCAGCTTGGCACTGCATGCTGTTGCTCAATCTGTCATCTATTAGTACCCCTAGAACCTTCTATATCCTTCATTCTCACAGCTGTTCTCCACCTATTGAATATTTTTTGACCCCAAGAACATTACTTTACATGTCTGCACATTAAACCTCATTTGCCATTTGCGAGTTTATTACTCTGCTTATCTTTGCGTCATCCACAAAGAGTGATACTGAACTAGTTATCCCATACTCTCATTAATGAATATGTTGAATAGAATTGGTCCCAAGACAGAACCTTGGGGTACCCCACTCACCACTCTAGACCAGTCTGAGTAAATGTTATTTATCACTACCCTTTGGACCCGGTCACCGGAAACCAGTTTTTTACCCAAGCACAAATCCTATGGTCCAAGCCTGCGGACCCCAGCTTGTAAATGTAGCGTTTATGGGGGACTGTATCAAATACTTTTGCAAAGTCCAGATACGATACACCACAGGCCTCCCTCTATCTAGATGGCTACTTACTTCCTCGTAGAATGTTAACAGATTGGTCTGGCAGGAACGTCCTATCATAAACCCATGCTGAATACCACTAATGATATTATTCTCCTCAGTAAATCTTTGGATATAATACATAATCATCCCCTCCAATAATTTACCCACTATTGATGTTAGGCTGACTGGCCTATAATTCCTAGGAATATGTCTCTGCCGTTTTTTTGAATATTAGTACCATGTTGGCTTTTCCTCCAATGAGCTGGTACCAATCCTGTCAGTATGCTGTCCACAAAGATTAGGAACAATGGCCTGGCTATAACTTGACTGAGTTCTCCGAGGACTCGCGTGTAAGCTATCTGGTTCTGGTGATTTATTTGTTAAGTTTGAGTCTTTCGTTGACTCCTGCCTATTAGACACGTGGGTATGCTGACGATGTGTTGGTAGCCTCCTCTCCCTGCACCTTACACAGCCTGAGCACAGGAACTAAGAGCTCATCCTCCCCATCCGATTCCCTTAACCTAGGCACAATGTGCACATTGTTCGCTGGTTACTGCAGCTGAGCTGCCATTCTTTTTTTTTTAAATCAAAAAATAAAGTTTATTGAGCATATAAGAAAGTACAAGTTCTTTCATAACAAAGCATAGGTGCAACATGCACCAACAGGTAATAAGGGACTGTACACAATTTGTCTGATGTGCATAGTAGGCTTTACTAACGTCTTAGAAACAAATAGAAGAACATATCTTAAGAAGCAGTAGTAGAGGGTCAGGTCACACACCTGCGTAGAAGGGGGGGAATCGGTATCCGGTGGGTGGGGGGAGCTGTCTACAGAGTATGTAGGCCGGGGGACCGAAAAGTTACATGTAAACGGTCTCAGTATAACCTCATTCTGCGCAGGTGGAGGAGTGTTCCAGTCACCTGTCCCAAATTTTTTGATATTTCTCGGGGCATCCGCGCTGAGCATAGAGAACCTTTTTGTAGGGTAGTGTGAGATTCACCGCCCTCTTCCATTGTTGAACAGTGGGCTGAGCTGCCATTCTGACCATGGAATTTCACAGGTCAGAATTGAACACAGTAGTCAGCTATACCCTATGCAGATAGTAGCTATGTTTAAGGGGATCAGATTTCTGTTATGTTCTGTGTGGGGAGAAGGAGATCTTAGTGCCTGTGCTCAGGCTGTGTACCGTGTGGAGATGGGAGAAAGAGCTCTGCCCAGTGCCCTGCTGTCTGGAACCCATGTCCTCCCTCCTACTAGCAGTGACCCCTGTACTGCACCCTCCTGCTTGCCCTGTACTGCCACAGACATATAGGTCACTAAAAAAACAGTATGTATGACAGGGGGTAGTGTGTACAGGGGAACAGTGTGTAAAGAGAGTGGGACAGCCACACCCAATACATAGCCACACAAACTTTTTGCTGCCCACCATGAGGTAGGGGCCTCAGTGCATTACTTTGCCCAGGGACCGATGATGCTGTTAAGATGACACTGG
Organism: Lithobates sylvaticus; assembly: GCA_028564925.1. Classification (NCBI taxonomy): domain Eukaryota; kingdom Metazoa; phylum Chordata; class Amphibia; order Anura; family Ranidae; genus Lithobates; species Lithobates sylvaticus. Next base: position 136,622,272 of record CM053032.1, read on the forward strand.
TATCTAAAGCCAACGATTTTTAGCATTGGACAGTAGTCAAAGGTTAGCCATCTTTGCCAGATTTATATTGCCTTCTATGTCCCTGCTACAGAGATTGATCTTCTCAATTTGTCCCAGTGACTACTGTCTGAGGGATAAGGCCGACATTTTGATTAGAACAGGAATAGAAGTAGTGTCTCTCAAAATTAGGACATTTCGTCCTCTGAATTCCTGTTGTCTCTACAGGGCAAGTGGGGGGGGGGGGGGGAAATCTCCATATGGGACAGAGATGGCCAAAAAAAACACAAAACAAAACCCCAACAGGGGTTTTAAACATCCCCTATATATTCAAAAATAGAAGATAAATAAATAAAAATAGATAAAGATAGAAAAAAAAAAAAAAAAAAAGTTGTGTAGTGCATACCCTTGAAGGAGCAGCTGATGTTTTGATTCCCCCGTTCCTGGAGTTGACAAGCCAGCACCGCACTCTGACACACAAAGGCTGAAAGAAGGGTTGTTTATTCGGGCAACACTCACAGTAAAGTAAGACTACAGGAAAAATACCAGAGGCAATAAGCAGTGTATAACATAACTACTTACAATGGATATAGTATCATAATTACATATAATGGGTACCCAGCATCCAAGTTTAAATGCAAAGTTTAAACCTCCAAGGCCTTTGCGTAAGGGGATATCGGAACTATGGGCGATAAAACACAGGGCTATAAGTCCTCACTAATCCCCCCTCTCACTGGCCAGTGGGGAGCGCCTGTCAATGGCCAGTATTCGGGCACAAAACGTCTACATTGGGATGCTCCAATTAGGGTTTTGTAATGCCAAAAAGAAATGGAAATACTCAGCAGAACAAATCCCTGGGGTTCCCAGAAAGGGGTGGCGTTGTCCCTTTAGCAGGAATGCAACAAAAATGGTGGCCAACAGCCTTTTACCACTTTGGCGTCCATCACAAAGGATTCCTGCTTCTTGGGCATCTGCAAAAGTTCAAGGAGGCAGGTGGTCTCTTGTAGTCATTAAGGGTGATCCTGGGAATCCTGAACAAGGCAATAGCAAACCCAAATAAAGCAGAAGACTCCACCATGTATAGATGCTTTCTCTCTTGCAGAATGCTGAACCCTGTGGTCCCACAGAAATGTGGATCTGGCCACTACAACAGCAGACTCCCATACCGGCATGTAAACAGTCTCTTACCAACCGTATGACACAGTCCCCCCCCTCCCCTAAGCTTCGTGGGTCCCTCTGCTCCTGACACATGGTCTTATGCACATTTACAGCAGTCATCACAGCAGCAACAATCTGTGTGGGAGCAGCAGTGCATTCTTCCTGTAGCAACATAATATTGCACCAGGGTCTCTCAGCAACACCATAGCTTTTTTTCTCCGACTTGCCGACTGAACTCCAGAGCCCGAGCTGCCAGTGCTTTCCTGTCTTTTTCCCCTACTCCTGAGACTTATAGTCACACTCAGCCTTACCTAATTAAAGCGGTTCTGCACACACTTCATTTAGTAAATCTCTTTGCCTTCCAAATCAGGCAAAGAGTACTAAATGGCGTGTTTTTATTTTTTTCACTTACCTTGTAATTGCTGCTCTGTCTCTTCGGGGGTGGGTGGGGTCTGTGCGGGGATCCTCGTCATGCCGCGCTGTCTCCTGGGATCTGGTGTCATTGATCCCAGGAGTCAGTGTGGACATCCGCCGAAATCTCGCGAGATTTACGGGCCTCCTGCAGAAATCTTGCGAGATTTTGGCGGATGTGAGGCATGCTGGTTCCCCAAAAAACGGAGTTACTTACCGGTAACGTCCTTTTCCGGGAGTCTTTCAGGACAGCACCATAGAGAGACCCTGGCTCCTCCCCTTTCAGGAAACACCGCCTTAGATTTTGAAATTTAAGCCCCCACCGTCCTGCCAGTCCCTCAGTTCTTCAAGAGTACCTCCGGCCAGCTGGGGAGACACAAGAACACGTCATAATAACTTATATCTCTTACCTGACGGTCTCATGCGATGACTTCTTCCATGTCCACAAATTAGGGTGGGTAACTTGTGCTGTCCTGAAAGACTCCCGGAAAAGGACGTTACCGGTAAGTAACTCCGTTTTTCCCCATCCGTCTTTCAGGACAGCACCATAGAGAGGATAAGCGAGCACCTTACCTTAGGGTGGGACTACTGCCTGCAGAACTTTACGCCCAAAGGCTTGGTCCTTCGCTGACAGCAGGTCCAACCTGTAGTGCCTTACGAACGTATCAAAGCTGGACCATGTTGCCGCCCTACAGATCTGCTCTGGAGAAGCACCAGCCCACTCAGCCTGCGAAGTCGCCACTGCCCTGGTGGAATGCGCTCTAATCCCATCCGGGGGCTCCACTCCCCCCGCTACATAGGCCTGTCTGATGGCTAACCTAATCCATCTGGCTATCGTCCGTCTAGAGGCCCTAGACCCTTTTTTAGCTCCTGAAAACAATACAAAAAAGGAATCAGACTTCCTATAATCCTTTGTACTCTCCAAGTACTGGAGGACGCACCTCCTAACATCCAACTTATGAAATGTGCGTTCCTGTTCCCTCACAGGGTTTACACAGAAGGTAGGCAAAATTATTTCTTGGCCTCTATGAAAACTTGAAGCCACTTTAGGTAAAAATGCCGGATCAGTTCTAAAAACCACCCGATCCGGAAATATCTGAAAAAAAGGTGCCCTAATGGAAAGGGCCTCGAGTTCACTTACTCTTCTTGCCGTGGTGATCGCCACCAAAAACACCGTTTTGAGGGTGATCGACCTCAACGTACAAGCCTCCAATGGTTCAAACGGTTCACCAGTGAGGGCTTGTAACACTAAAGAAAGATCCCATACTGGAAAAGAGGATACTCTTACTGGCCTCTGCCTGTTCAGAGCTTTAAAAAACCTAGATATCCAGGGATCTAAAGCTAACTGTTTTTCCAAATATACACTTAAAGCAGACACTTGTCCTTTCAGTGTGCTAACAGCCAACCCCTTGTCTGCCCCCGCTTGCAGAAATTCCAGTACCGCTACCGGACTGCTTGTGTCGAAGGAACTATCCGCACACCAACTATTAAAGCGTTTCCACACTTTCAGGTAGATAGCTTGCGTCTCCTTTTTTCTGCAACTTAGTAGGGTTGACACCAACCGATCTGAGAACCCTTTGCCCTTCAGCAATTCCTCCTCAGTAGCCAAGCAGCCAGGTTCCACCGCTCCACCTGAGGACAACAGATTGGACCCTGGGACAGAAGATCTTCCTGGAATGGCAGAATCCACGGGGGTTCCACTGCCAGACTCTTCAAGATGGAAAACCACGGCCTCCTGGGCCAATGAGGTGCTATCAGAATGAGAGTTGTGCTCTCCAACTGTAGCTTCCTCAGTACTGCTGGAATTAGTACAGGAGGGGGGAAGGCATAGCACTTGGAGAACTCCCAGCTCTGAGCCAGTGCGTCCACTCCAAGTGCTCCGTCCCATCTGCTCAGGGAGAAGAACAGATCTGTTTTTCTGTTTTCCCTTGAAGCGAAGAGGTCTATACAAGGCATCCCCCACCTCTGGGTAATTGCCTTGAAGACATCCTGGTTCAAAATCCAGTCGCCTTCTCTCAGCTTTCTCCTGCTGAGAAAATCCGCAACCTGATTTTGATCCCCTTTTAGATGTACCGCCGACAGGGACAGAATATTTGTCTCGGCCCACCTGAGAATGGTGCTTGTCAAGCTCCACAGAGACCTGCTTTTGGTACCTCCCTGCCTGTTGAGGTATGCTACTGCAGAGGAGTTGTCTGACCTGACTCTCACGTGTTGACCCTGGAGTTCTTCCTGAAAGGCTCTGAGCGCCAACTCTATGGCTTTCAGCTCCCTCCAGTTCGAGGATTCCCTTGCCTCTTGCTTTAGCCAGGTGCCCTGAACCATCCGGGAACCTAGATGAGCTCCCCAACCTGTGCCGCTTGCATCGGTCGTGATGGTTTTGGATACCGGGAGGACCCATTCCAAACCCTGGGAAAGATTGGCCCCTTTTCTCCACCACCAAAGTGACCTCTTTACCTGAATTGGTACCTCTATCAGAGCATCCAGGGAATTCTGACTGTGGTCCCAAATTCCCAGTATGAACAGTTGTAAAGGGCGAAAATGCAGCCCTGCCCACTGTACTGCTGGGAGCGAGGATGTCAATAGCCCTAGGGCTGACATGGCTTTCCTTATTGAGATCTGTTGATTGCCCTGCAAGAGCAACATCGCCCTGTCCACCTTCTGGATTTTTTCTTCCGGAAGAAAAACTTTTTGTTTTGTTGAATCCAACCTGTAGCCCAGGAAGATGATTTTCTGCGATGGGGTCAGGCTGGATTTTTCCAGGTTCAAGAGCCATCCTAGATTTTCGAGGATTTCCCTTGTTACCTGCAGATCTCTGGACAGCTGCTCTGGGGAAGAAGCAAATAGGAGCAGATCGTCTAGATATGCGACTATTGCGATGTTTCTGAGTCGCAAGAAGGCCAGAACCTCCACCATGACTTTGGTGAATATGCGGGGGGAAGAAGATAGCCCGAAGGGAAGAGCCCTGAATTGTAGATGCACTATCCCTTCTGGGGTCTTCACCGCCAACCTGAGGAACTTCTGGTACCCCTCTGCTATGGGGATGTGCAGATAGGCATCCTTCAGGTCTATGGACGCCATGAAGCAATTCTGGGGAAGAAGTGCTTTTACCGAATAGATCGAGTCCATTCGGAACTTCCTGTATGTAACCGAGACGTTCAGGGGCTTCAAGTTCAGGATAAGTCTGAACTTTCCCGATGGTTTGCGGACCACAAAGATGTGGGAATAGAAGCCCCTGCCTGTCTCTTCCACCGGAACTCGGGTTACCACCTCTTGTTCCTCCAACTCCTGTAGAGAGGAAAGAAGAGCTGAAGCCTTCTCTGCACATTTTGGTAGCGTGGTGACCAGAAGCCTGAGAGGTGGGGGTTTTGAAAACTCCAACCTGTAACCCCTCCTTATAATCTCCAAAATAAAATGGTTGGAGGTGATCAACTCCCACTGTGGGAGGAAGTATCCCAGTCTTCCTCCCACCTTGGTTCCGTCATTTAGACTTTTTGGGCTGTTCAGGAGGGCGAAAAATAGCTCCCCCACGCCCTTTGCCCTTCTGCCAAACTTTTTTCTGTTGCTCATTTTTAGGAGGTTCAAACTTCCTCCTGGGTTGAACCCTCCTTTTGGCTTCTGCAAATTTCTTTTTGAGAGGAAAGGCCTTTTTCCTGTCGGCCGTCCTATCCAAGACGGCCTCCAAGCCAGGACCGAACAACAAGTCCCCTGTGAGGGGAATACCGCAGAGCTTGACTTTTGACGCGCTATCTCCTTGCCACGTCTTAAGCCAAAGGGCCCGCCTTGCTGAGTTGGACAAGGCTGCTGACCTTGCTGACATCCTTACTGACTCCGCTGAGGCGTCAGCCAGATAAGCTACTCCATTAAGGAGCATAGGAAAGGAAGACAGGATTGTTTCCTTAGGAGTTCCTGCCTCAATGTGCGCCTTAATTTGCGTCAACCAGTACTCCATGTTCCGTGCCACCACTGTGGACGCCATGGCGGGTTTGAGGTTGCCTATTGATGAATCCCAGGATTTTTTCAATAAAGAGTCCATCCTTTTATCCATAGGATCTGGGAGGGCTCCCATATCCTCAAAGGCAAGGTCGGTGTGCCTAGAGACCTGTGAGAAGGCCGCATCTAGTTTAGGAATTTTATTCCACACTAGAGCTTCCTCCTCTGCAAAAGGAAACCTCCTTTTTAAACTTCTTGAAAAGAATGGTTTCCTTTCCGGGTCCTGCCATTCTTTTTTAATGGCGTCGACCAGTACTTCATGGACCGGAAACACTTTCCTTTTCTGTTCCCCTAAGCCCCTGTACATTTGGTCATGGAGCGATAGCTTTTTCCTTTCTTCCTGGATTCCCAAAGTGGTGTGAATAGCTCCCAAAAGCTCTTCCACTTCCTCCAGAGAAAGCTTGTAGCGAGAGGTTCTCGTGGACTCGCCATCCACCTCCTCTCCCTCGGATTCCCCTTGGGAATCAGAAGCAACGCTATCTGGCTCCTCCTCAATCTCTTCTCTAGAGCCCCCCGGATTCTCACCACTCGCCGAGGGAGCATCCGTTAGGCTTGGCGCAACACTCTGCTGTGCTGGTGGAGGGTTAATCTGAGTCTGCGGAAACTGAAAACTAGAGAAGAGCGTTTTAAAAGATTGTACGGTGTTTGCTAGTTCCTTGACGGACGCAGCTAACTCCGTATTTTGCTCCGCTGACTGCTCCCTCACTAGCCCCTCTATACATTCCCTACAGAGTGCTTTGGACCACGATTCCCCCATTGTGGCTCTGCACGAAGGGCATTTTCTCTTTGAATTGTGGGGCGATTTGGTTTTCTCAGCAGACTTGCTCTGAAAAAAGACAAACATAAAAGAGAGCAGTCAGACTCCCCTTAACCACCAGCAATACACACAGAGGGCCACCAGGGGTGCTATAACTTTGACCACCACCACCAGGGTCCTAGTTACCCCCCATCTTCCCCACCACCAAGGGAGACAAACACACCTGTGGAGCTTACAGGTTGTCTAGTAAGGGAACACCACCCCAGGGTTCCACTTACCTTAGAGTGGCTGGTGCAGGCATCTCCAGGAGCCGTTCGGGAAGCCTCTACTTCCGACATTTCCCGCTGAGGATCGGTGGTGCCTTCGCTTCCGAACGCTTGTCGCTACAGGCCGAAAATGAAGCAGCACCAGCCAAAACGCTCGTTCCGCTTTTCAAATCCCGCGGCCGGAACCGGAAGCCGCGGAACGAACGGAAGCACTGACCTCCGTCGGAAATGACGTCACCCGCCATCCGACCCGGCGCACTGAGCTCCACGCCGAACATGGCGGCCTCCAGTGCTTCCGTTGGCGTCCCCCTGGACAGGAGAAGAGCGGAACCCTCCGGCTTACAGTTTCCCCAAAAGAAGCCGGAGGTGCGTGAAAAAAGGTCAGTCCAGTCCCCGGCTTCCCCAGCCTCACGGACCGCACGATAGGATGGAGGGAGGTAGAGAGACCCCTGCTCCCCCCCCCCCTTCTCTGGAAACGATCGGCTTTAGCCTCCCTGGCTATTCAGCCCTTGGCTCCATAGCGGTGTCTCCCCACCGGAGGAAACACCATAACTGAGGGACTGGCAGGACGGTGGGGGCTTAAATTTCAAAATCTAAGGCGGTGTTTCCTGAAAGGGGAGGAGCCAGGGTCTCTCTATGGTGCTGTCCTGAAAGACGGATGGGGAAATTTAGAACTCCTACGCTCTTGGCTTAAGGGGATAAACTAATTATGGAAGATTCACACAAATATATAAAATGCCCATCTCTATGCAGGTAAGAAAAATGTGCATTTATTATTTTTTTTTTTTTAGTACAGTATTCTGTACAGCAGATCATGGGTGCAATCTCAGGCTCCTGCAGACTGTCAGTGTAGCCATCTTCCTATACCTCATATGGGCAGGCAGTTACAGAATGACTACAAGCTGCCTGCCACAATGGATAATGGTAGTTGTAGTTCTCCCATTCATAAAACTCTGAATAAATGACACAGCCGGCGTCTGTCTGCACATACAGCAAATACCTACAATGATTGCTGGCTGCACTGACAGCCACAGCAGATCATGGGTGCAATCTCAGGCTCCTGCAGACTGTCAGTGTAAAATCTTCCTATACCTCATATGGGCAGGCAGTTACAGAATGAAACTTGCAGATGGATGGTGGTGGTGGGGGGGGGGGGTAAACAGCAAATACCTACAATGATTGCTGGCTGCACTGACAGGGGCTGCTGCCACCAAGCCTTGTATTCGCTAGAAACTTGCAGATGGGTAAAAAATTTTTTATACAACAAAACAAGACCTTAGATTTTAATGCACACGTTTTATATCTGCCTGGGGTTCATGTAAAAGGTCTAATGCCGCATACACACGATCAGAAATTCAGCCAGCAAAAGACTGATGAGAGCTTTTGGTCGGAAAAATGCGACCGTGTGTATGCTCCATCTGCTGGCCGAATTTCCATCAGCAAAAGATTGAGAGCAGGTTCTCAATTTTTTGGTCGGAAAAAGTTCAGATTAGAAATTCCGATGGTCTGTAGCAATTCCGACGCACAAAATTCCTGTGCATGCTCGGAAACAATTTGACGCATGCTCGGAAGCATTGAACTTCCTTTTCTCGGCTTGTCGTAGTGTTGTATGTCACCGCGTTCTTGACGGTCGAAAGTTCAGCAAACTTTTGTGTGACCGTGTGTATGCAAGCCAAGCTTGAGCGGAATTCCATCGGAAAAAACATCCAAGATTACGCGGCATTAGGGTTAATTAAATTTTGTATTTACAAGAGTTATTCTACTGTAGTGGTGCAATCTTTTGTGGAACATTATTTGGTAACACAGTAGCTAAGTGATAAGCACTTCCACCTGGCAGCAGTAGGGTCATCGGTACGAAACCCAAACACGGCACTACCTGAATGGAGTTTGCACTTTCTCCCTGTGCCTGCGTGGGTTTCCGATAGGCACTCTGCTATTCTCCCACACTCCGAAGACATGCTGATAGATTAACTGGCTACTGTCTAAATTGACCCTAGTATGTGTAAGTATGCAAGTTAATCTAAGGAACCTTAGATTGTAAGATTTTTAAGGGCAGAGACTGATGTGAATGTATATTATATGTAGGTAAATCGCTGTGTAAATTTACAGCACTATACAAGTACCTTAAAAAAATAAATATACCATATACTGTTAACATTTCTTGCGTGGTGCAGTCTATGTAGGGAGTTTTAAAAACAATAGCCATTATACAGTAATAATTTGTTGCCATAGACCACTTTTTTTATTCGCTATAAGAGTTAGTGATAGGTCCAGTCTGAAGCAAGCTTATGACAGCAGTTGTTACCTTCATGTAAATATGGAGCCAAGTCAATTAAAATCACACTACTGATTTTAAGTTCCACCTACAGCAGGTAATCCGCTATTAGACTAAATACCTTGTATTTTACAAGCTAGCTATTTTACACTAGTTATAACGCAGTCACCTCCCCACTGAACAGGGGCTCTATGTCTTGGGGTTACCATGGAACTTGGAGACAATGGCCACCTCCTTTAGTGTGGCGTTTAGCTTAATGACAGATTTCTTTACAACCTCAACTCTTCTCATAATTTGGCTCATTTAAAGCTACTTCATATATTCTAATAAGGTTCTAACTTTTTTGTTAAATCACATACAGTAAATGTACACACTGAAACTTATTGTGGGATTTTGTGTTTCCATATCTCCTCTCACGCTTACCATTACTTTTAAACAAGACCAAATGAACTAAGTCTATTTCCTTTTTAAAACATATTTTATAAATAAAAAAATACAAAACAAATATTTGGAGCATACATTTATTGGTGCAGACAAAAAAGGTTAAATTAAGAGTCTTGACCCGCATAAAATTTGCCGAGGAAGTCACTGGGTCGTGGACTCTCCGTTTCATGGAAATATCGCATAATATGGGTCCTTTGCTTCCAAACTTTTATTGTCTCTTCAAGCTCCATCTTACCCTAAAATTAAACAAACAGATAACCATTTGAAATATTGCTAAAAAAATAAACAAAAAAACAAAAAAAAAAGCTTATAACATGCCTTACAAAAACAAAAGAAATGCAAAGATGCCCTGAGAATAGTATTACCATTGGTCAAAAAAGGGGAATGTATACATGACATCCGATTTATTCACGCACAGTACATATATATAGGCTGGAAGACATTTAACCACTTGCTTTTATCACTGTGAATATTAAAACTGAATATTATAACTGAAAAAACAGGCTTATAAAAAGATACTAGAGTTTTGACAGCACTTAAAGTATTACCATAGCAAAACTTTTTTTTCTAGTTTTGGATAGAGTAGTGATGGATTAAAACGCTTGTCAGTTTTTCTTGTTGTTTGTGCCCCCGTTGGGAAGATTCACCCTCTCTATTTGGCCTATTTACAGTTATTGAAAGTAAAAGGAAATCCCAAATTTTGGGTTGTCCACAGAAAAGTAATAGAGGGGAAATCTTCCAATGGGGACATTAGTTCTGGTGACCTGGGGGTCCCAGAGGAATTTCCTTAATTTGCAGGGATTTACTCTCACTTCATAAATGATGAGCTGAGTTGCTGAAAACTAAAGTATAGCGCCTCATCCCTTGAGTAAAGTCAAAATTTTGTTTAGATAAACAGGTGCTGGGACTTTAAGGGCGCAGTAGACAAAAAATTCAATATAAAAATAATTTATTGAAAAATCATAATATAACATTTTTTGACATCATATGTCTGTGAAAACATTTAAAAACAATACATCACTGAATAGAGATGAGGATTGGCAAAGTTTTATTTTTCTTAACATGTTTCACCCAAATTCGGGCTTCCTCAGGAGAACTGAACAATGTCATACAATATTCACTGAAATAGAAAAATAGAATCAATAACTATAAACACATACATCAACACAACCTAAATAAATTAATATAGAATGAGCATCAAGTAGGAAATGAGTGGGTGGAGCTAATAAGCTCATAGGCTGACCTGTGTGTTCAGGTAGAAAATCCCGCAGTCCACATAAATGCTGAATACACGGGGTTTATTGAGTGCGTCATAGAGAGGGAAATAGCGGCCAAATCTATATCGGTTTTGGAATCCATCTATTGGGTATATTAATTAAGATACTTAGATTACTTTGAATTTGAAGGGAGATAAAGATAGACAATCAAAGAAACCCACCTAAAAAATCTTTGCTTGAAAAATTGTTTTGAGTATAGTTAAGAGCATACACAAAGATGCCCATGACTGCCAGAAGAAGAAAGCCCACCTTTAAATCTAAAAAATATTTAGAAAAATAAAATTTTTAGTCCATCAGGGAAATGCCAAACAGGTATAAATACCATCAGAAAGCTGAAAGAGATCATTATAAGCCCCAAGCATGTATTTACCTATATAGAAGCTTTAAATCCACTCACGATGCCAGCCGGGATAGAATCTATCCAAAAAGTAGGGAGGTCAGAGTGAGGTGCTTAAACCCCTTAAAGAATAGAGTAAAAGGAGGCATTTTAGTGATCAATTCCCAGAAAAAATGGATGGTAGAAAATCTAAGTCTCTTACCTTTTCAAAGCATTATTTTAGGAGATAACCTCCGCTGAGCTGCACATCTAGACAGCCCAAACACTTCCCTTTAACCTCCCTAGCGGTAACCCCGAGTCTGGCTCGGGTTCAGTTTTTACTGCTAGGAGCGGTAACCCCGAGCCAGACTCGGCTGCATTGCAGGATACAGGGGGGAAGTTACTTACCTTTTCCCCTGGATCCTGCGATGTCGCCCCGCTGTGTGAGCGAGCCGTCCGCTCGCTCGATTCACACAGTGCCGGGTGCCGCCGATCTCCGTTCCCTGCGACGTTACGACGCACGGGAGCGGAGATCGGCGCCAAATTTAAAAAAGTTTAAAACACACAACACATACAGTACTGTAATCTTACAGATTACAGTACTGTATACCAAAAATACACATCCCCTTTGTCCCTAGTGGTCTACCCAGTGCCCTGCATGTCATTTTATATAATAAATTTTTTTTTTTTCTGCCTGGAAACTGGAGATTGTCCATAGCAACCAAAAAGTGTCCCTTTATGTCAAAAGAGGTTTTAGACCAGCTAGAAAACACTGATAAAAAAATTAGAATCACAATTTATCATCAAACAATAAATTTAATGACAGCGACTATTCTGCAACTGAGCAAATTTCAGTGTTTTTGATTTGATTACATTATTAAATCATTTTTATATTTTTATTATAATTTATGATTTTGTGTTTCAAACTTTATCATACCCGGGATGTCTACTAGACTCTGGTTCGGACAGATTTAAGTGAGTTATTCATAAGAATTACATGCCTACAATATAAAAAACGCCAAATTTCCATGCAAAATAATTGTACCGCTTTCAGCACAAGATTCCAGCCAGAATCATACCGCCAGGGAGGTTAAATAACCCTCTCCACCGCTGTTTTGGCACCAAAACGCCAAGGTGAGGACAGATAGTGTCACAGCAGGGGCGCCAGCGCACAGGAAGTGCCAGAGGCGAAACCGGAAGCATTTCCAGCAACAGGAAGCCAGAGAGCTGACCTCTGTGCTGAAGACACTTGGGGCAACCCAGGATGTAATGCCAGAACCAAAAGAACTGTCAGCAGAGGGGCAAAATATAAAGGGGAATGGACTGACAGGAAATTGTCAATTCAATGCAGTTTTAGGGAAAAATGTATTCCCAAACTGAATTCGGACAGAGGTTTAGATTTATTTAAGGTCACAAAAACATACCCATTTTGCCACCTTATTTCCGGGAACATATAAAAATATGTAAAAGGGAACGGCTGCACTTTTTGCAAAGGCGTTTAACCCTGAAGTGACTGAACGGCGCCACTGAGAATCAAAGGACTCATACGGGTCCAAGGACTCTCAGGGACGCCTCGGGTGTCCATATGAGGCACTCAACCCCATTTCAAAGCATTTTATCTTCAAAAAATGTGTATATAAAGCAGCAGATATTGCTCCTTAAAGGACCATCATCTAAATATAGCCATAAAAAAAACATTGACACAATGAAGCTGTGGATATAGCAGTACAGATTCAACCCGACCACGTCTAAAGTCAGCACAACACCACACTGACCCGATACATGATAAACATTTGAAAAAAATATTTTAATAATATCCGAAAAATAAATAAACTAAACAAAATAATAATAATTACATTGATATAAGTGAGAAGAAAGAATCTCACAGAAAAAAATTTGACAATGGCGACCTAACCCTATAAAAAAGGGTTTGAAGCTCAGAGATTCATTCAGACCTGGATGGACAGTGGCTCTAAGGTTATGAATCCATTTTGATTCTCTCTGTAATAGAGTTTTATCAATGTCGCTTCCACGGTCAAAGTCTGGTACAAATTCTAGCGCAAAAAACTTCATTTGTGATATATCGAATGAATGATAGAGTCCCATATGTCGACTAATGGGAGTCTCCATCTTTTTCTTTTTAATAAGAGAAACATGGTCTCTAATTCTGTGAAAAAGATTTTCTACCTGAACACACAGGTCAGCCTATGAGCTTATTAGCTCCACCCACTCATTTACTACTTGATGCTCATTCTATATTAATTTATTTAGGTTGTGTTGATGTATGCGTTTATAGTTTTTGATTCTATTTTTCTTTTTCAGTGAATATTGTATGACATTGTTCAGTTCTCCTGAGGAAGCCCGAATTTGGGTGAAACATGTTGAGAAAAATAAAAAAACTTTGCCAATCCTCATCTCTATTCAGTGATGTATTGTTTTTAAAATGTTTTCACAGACATATGATGTCAAAAAATGTTATATTATGATTTTTCATTAAATTATTTTTATATTGAAATTTTTGTCTACTGCGCCCTTAAAGTCCCAGCACCTGTCTACTCTCGCTTCATGTTTGGCTATTGGGCAGAAAATGAGGGGGAAATCTCTGCAATGGGACAGAGATGGAGGAAAAAAAAAAAAAAAAAAAAAAATTGACAGGGGTTATAACCCACCCTTACTCGAGCCAAAATGAAGAAAAAAAAAAAAAGTTTTGCCTATATTTCTACTTATATAATATCTAGTAATGTTTGTTTTGAATCATAAGATTCTACTAGTTTGTAAGAAGTTAGTAAATCTGATATCTTTTTACTGAAGCAAGCTTGAGCTTTGCTAAGCAAGGAGCTCTAGCTTTGATTTAGCAGCGGGACTGTAACCTCTGAAGAGAGACCACTGCTTCCAGACAGAGCAACAGTACTTTGCTGCAACATGCTGGCATGCTTTTCTACTCAGGCTGTGGCTGCTTTCAGAGTCTCTGTAATACTCTGCACAACTTTGATGCACCTAGAATGTGAAGAACAGAGTTAAACTCAAGTTTAGTTTTTAAAAGACTCATGCCTGGCTGTGTTTTACATCAGTATGTTTCAGTCACAGTCCCAGAACAAGCATTCTATAGAGTGCTAGAAAAGTGTACATACCTCTGTACTTGTTCTGGATCAGCAGCTCAGGCAACAGTAAAGTCAAAACATCACTTCAATAAATGGCAGCCTTCGTTAATTGCCAGTATTCCATTACAAAGTAGTCAAGGGCAGGTTTTATATTGCCACAGGGAGGAGGAGGAATTCATGCAAAGTGTGCATTCCCTAAGGCTGCTTTCACACTGCGGTTTGCAGGCGTTATTGCGCTAAGAATAGCGCCTGCAAACCGACCCGAAACAGCTGTTGCTGTTCCTTCAGTGTGAAAGCCTGAGGGCTTTCACACTGAAGCGGTGCGCTTGCAGGACGCTCAAAATGTCCTGCAAGCCGCATCTTTGGCTCGCTATAGGAGCGGTATATTTACCGCTCCTATAGCGCCCGGTCCCATTGAAAACAATGGGGGAGTGCGCCGAACCCGCCCGCAAAACGCCGCTGCAGCAGCGTTTTGCGGGCGGTATTGACCCTTTTTCGGCCGCTCGCGGGGGTAAAACCACCCCGCTAGCGGCCGAAATGCGCCGGTAAAGCACCGCCAGCGCCCCCACCCGCTCCAGTGTGAAAGCAGCCTAAATGTTGCCGTCCTGGAAATGGACTAGGGTATTCATGGTTTACAGAAAGCTGACAAAATGTTCTCCAAGGCTAAAGTTATTAATAGCTTGTACAGGGGGTCCCCGGGTTACAAACAAGATAGGGACTGTAGGTTTGTTCTTAAGTTGAATCTGTTTGTAAGTCGGAACAGGAACATTTTTTAAGTGAAGCTCCAGCCAAAAAATCTATTTAAGTTTTTTTAGATAACATAGAGAAGGGTTATCACCCCTGTAACATTTGTTTTGCTGTCTGTGCCCCTGTTCAGAAGATTTCACCTCCCCTTCTGTACCAATGACAATTGGATTTTGAAAATTTTGGTTGTTAGGGAAGCATGGACTGGTGATAAAGCATCAGTGGAGACACCGTTTTCCAATATAAACTCTTACAGAAGTGAATTTCCCTTCCTAGGGGTGGATTTCCTCTCACTTCCTGTTGTCTCCCTCCGTTTGTAAGTAGGAGTCGTTTGTAAGTCGGATGTTTGTAAGTAGGGGACCCCCTGTATATAGAATGTACAAAGTAGGCTGTGATAAAACAAATCTTACTATCCTCTTGTGTTTTTTTTATTTAACCACTTCAATACAGGGCATTTTCACCCCTTTACTGCCCAGGCCAATTTTCAGCTTTCAGCGCTGTAACATTTTGAATGACAATTGTGCGGTCATAAAACGCTGTACCTATATGACGACATACATACATACATACATACATACATATATATTATTTTTTTTTTTTACCCCCCCACAAATAAAGCCTTCTTTGGTGGTATTTGATCACCTCTGCGTTTTTTTTTCACTATAAACAAAAAAAGACCGATCAGTGTTTCTATGTACCAGGAACACACGATCTGACTCCTCTCCCCTGACAGAACGTGGATCTGTGTGTTTACACACACAGATTCACGTTCCTACTTTGTAACCAGCAATCGCGGGTGCCCGGCGGACAGTATCCTTCACTTGCACAGCCTGATATGAACGAATATTGCTTAGCTGTCGATAAGTAACCTCTTCTACTTCCCACGGTTCAGCTCCTCCACATCCAGTATGCTTCAGGTGAACACCCAGAACCTATCTTTCACACACCTCTTTGTACACATCAGACACCCTCTTTCTGTTTTCTTTTGTAAATTGATAGAAAACTGGCTATAAGATGGTATTCATAGAGACGTGGTTAATAATTCTTACTCTGACTGGTCTAGGGTTGTTAGTTGTATACCCCAAGGTTCAGTGTTGGGACCCTTACTTTTAGCATATTTATAAATGATATTAGGTCAGGGATTAAAAGTACAATTTCAGTCTTTGCAGAGGACACCAAGCTTTGCAGTGAAATGGCATCTCTAACTTACAAACCAACCTCAATGCACTGTTTAATTGGGCATGTAGCAAATGAGGTTTAACATTGATACATGTAAAGTTATGCACTTGGGAGCTAAAAACATGCAAGCATCATACAAACATTACTAGGGGGGAGTACAACTGGGGGAGTCAATGGTGGAGAAGGTGGAGGGTGTTCTGGTAGATCATGAGTTTAAAGGGTTACTCCACTTTCATGGGAAAAAAAAATGAATAGCAAATAAAGAAAAAATATAGCACATATAATTGCGACACTAATCATATTGTAATTGAATGTTATTAAAAATTACCTTTCCTTTTCAATCTGCAGCCACTGTAATTTTCTAAGAATGCACTGCAATATGGCTACATGGAGTTGTTCTGTACACAGAGTGTGTACTGACCAATCCCCAGAAACATAAATGTCCTGCTTGTGCGATTGGCTCACCAATTTTCCCAGAAGTCTGCCTAAGATACAAGTCAGATTTCGGCACCCCCTGCAACAAAAATTTAGACCCCTTTCACACCTCAGAACAGCTCCAGTGTGAAAGCCCGAGGGGACCGTGGTGCAGCCTGGTAGGTGTAGGGATCCAAGGGCAAATTTGCGTGTGCGGTTTAAAGGCAAAGTGGCGACACCTGAGCAGGTGGGAGGTGGCCGAGACACCAGGAAGTGACAGCCACTTGCAGGGAGGAAGCCACATCCGCCGCCTGGAGATGACATCACGGACTGGCAGAAGTGAACAGTAAGGATCCGCCGACTGTGGGCAACACTAAGACCAGAGGCCAGTCCGGAGCCAACTGCAGCGACAGGAACATAAAAACTGGCAAACCGCGATGACTACATGTTTCGGGGTGTGGCCCCTTCTTCAGGGTCATAAAGAGCCACTCTAGCCCCTTATTAAAACGCATCAAGGTAAAAAAACCTTCTGCCTTTAGAATCACTTCAAATTACTTCCTTCTTGGGACTACATGTCCCATGACATATTGCTCCTCACACATTCACATGTTAGGCACTTTCTGACATGCATGGAAGGTGTATTGAGCTGTATGGGTGTTGCACTATGTATACACAGTGCAGCACACATACAGCTCAGTACACTGTTCATATAGTAAATAATGCATTCAGTATGAGCCTAGATTTACTCTGGTGTGTGTGGAACACTTGCAACGCATTCATGTGCACATCACATGCGATTTGAGCCATACATCTTGTGGGACTCAAAATCGTATCACATCCGCACCAAAATGATGTAGGACCCTTTATTCCCCCCTGCACCTGAATTGCATTGCATGGGTGTTCACACTTGTCCGTTTATGGTTTCAATTAATTGGATATAAAATAAAAAAATAAAAGAATTATTGAATATCTATATGCAGTGGTAAATATAAATAACCAGCAATACGGGAAGAAAAAAAATAGACACACTACACAGTTTTGCAGACAGGACTGTAACATGATATTAATATCTATATCCATCTTATTATAATATACAAGGGGACGGAAAGTATTCAGACCCCCTTACATTTTTCACTCTGTTATATTGCAGCCATTTGCTAAAATCATTTAAAGAGGGAGTCCGGCGAAATATGTATATATTTTTTTTTTTAAAAGTCAGCAGCTACAAATACTGCAGCTGCTGACTTTTAAAATATGGACACTCACCTGTCCAGCGCGCCCGCGATGTCGGCACCCGAAGCCCGATCTATCGATCGGCTCTCGGGTGCTGCCACCGCCACCTGCGGTATGGGAACGGAGGAGACCGATCAGCGTTTCTCTGTACTGAGAACACACCATCCCTCTCCTCTTCTCTCCTCTCCTCTGACAGGACCGTGGATCTGTGCGTTTACACACACAGATCCACGGTCCTGTCGCGTTACCGGGCAATCGTGGGTGCCCGGCGGACATCTCGGCCGCTGGGAATGCGCATCGGGTGCCCAGTGACACGACGCACGCTCCCTGGAGGGCGTCATATAATGCCCTCCCGCCATGAGAGCTGTGCCGCCTGGCTGTCAATTGACAGCCGGCGGTTGCAAGGCAGTTAATGGAGTCAGACATGAAGCTAGATGGGAAGGGGGGCATTTTTAAATATAACGTATAATACTGGTAAACTTTTACATTTGATTATAATGCCAAAAATTTACCTCCAGTCCATTAGCCTTCAGCCTCTCTGGGTTCTGATGCTGATCTTCCCTGCACAGTTCAGAACTGTTAAAGTGATTTAAGGCCTTTTTTTTTTCCCCCTTTAAAATAACAAACATCTTATACTTACCTGCTCTGAGCAATGGCTTTGCACAGAGCAGCCTTGATCCTCCTCTCTGGGGTCCACTTCTGGTGCTCCTGGCTACACAATCCCCCCCACCGAGTGCTCCCATAGCAAGCCGCTAGCTATGGGGGCACTCGTGTGCTCGCTCACTCATTCTGATTGACAGCAACGGGAGCCAGTGGCTCCTGCTGCTGTACCTGAGCCAATCTGGAGTAAGAGACCCAGGAGAGCCTCAGCTCTTGTGCACATCGCTCGAGATCTGGAAAGTATACAGGGAGGTCGGTGGAGAGCTGGTCACAGCACTTTTTTTTTTTACCCTAATCAGTGCCAGTCATTACACAGTGCAGCACACATACAGCTGAGTACATTGTTCATACTGACATGTAAACAAATAAAGCATTCTGTATGCAGGCCAACTAATCGGCTGATAACCATTTTTAATATCAATTAGATGTTTCAGCCCTAGACCCATCTCAGAAAAAAAATAAAAAAAAGGAAGAAGATATACATCATGACAGCCTCAATCACTTAACCCAGTGTTTCAGTCAAGGCACCCTTTACAAATGGACAATCTCGAGGCACCTCATTCTAAAAAGTAAAAAACTATTCTAATATCTTTAAATAAATGCAGCAGCATCAACACATGTAGGATACCCAACGTTAGAGGTGATTTATTCTTCCAAAGCAAACATTGGAATACTAGTCAGTACCAGTTTACAAAAGTGTATTTTCTCCCTCAGGTTTTGGTCGCTGGGACGCTGGCAGCTAGGTGGTTGTTTGGATACAATTTTTTTGGGCAAATTTTAGGCATTTTGCGAAGGCACCCCTGAAGAAACCTCAAGGCACCCTGGTTGAAAAAATAGGATTTTTATAACAGCTTACCTGTAAAATCCTTTTCTTGGAGTACATCACGGGACACAGAGCCTTAAGTAATTACTTAATGGCTTATGGGCCACCTTCAGGTGTTGACACTGGTATACCCAATACAGGAAGTTGGCTCCCCTATATAACCCCTCCTTCCAGGAGTACCTCAGTTTTTGTAGCCACGCAATATACTTAAACCCCATAAAAAGAGGGGCGGGACCTCTGCGTCCCATGATGTACTCCAAGAAAAGGATTTTACAGGTAAGCTGTTAAAAAATCCTATTTTCTTTATCGTACATCATGGGACACAGAGCCTTAAGTAATTACTTAATGGGACGTCCCATAGCAATGATACTTGAGAGGAGGGAGACATAACACGTAGGGCACCCCCAGACCTGAGGACTTTTACTGCTGCCTGCAGCACACTGTGCCCGAAATCAAATATCCTCATTCCTCCTTCCATCCAGCTGATAACATTTTGTGAATGTATGCACTGAAGACCAAGTTGCGGCCTTGCAGATCTGAGCCATGGAGGCCTGGTGACGCACTTCCCAAGAAGCACTAACCGCTCTGGTAGAGTGCACCTTAATTTGAAACGGGGGAATTTTACCCTTTAAATCATAAGCTTGAATTATCACCTGTCGAATCCACTTAGCGACAGTGGATTTAAACGCTGCCCATCCTTTCTTAGGACTCTCTGGCAGAATAAATAAGACATCAGTCTTACGAATCTGAGCAGTTGCCTTTAAAAGATTTTCACTGCTCTCACCACATCAAGACAATGCAGTGACATTTCTTCCCTGGAACATTTTTTTGAAAAACGATGGCAGGACAATATCTTGGTTCAAGTGAAAACCTGAAATTACTTTTGGCAAAAAGCCTGGGCGAGGGCGCAACACCACCACCAATCAAATATGGCTCGTTACAAGAAAGAGCAGTCAATTCTGAAACCCTCCTTGCTGAGTATATAGCAACCAAAAATACCAGCTTCCTTGTCAGAAGGACTAAGGGACTATGCTGTATCGATTCAAAAGGCTGTTTTTGTAACACTGACAAAACGAAATTCAAGTCCCAAGGGCTTATGGGTGTTTTAACCCGCATCACCCCTTGCATAAAACCCCGGACTAAAGAATGCATAGCAAGCGGTCTTCGAAATAAAAAATCGATAAGACTGAGACTTGGCCCTTAATAGTAAATCGGGGCCAACTTCATTTCTACGCCAAAAAAGCCACCTCCCTAAACTACAAACCTTGCTAGAAGATATAAATTGGGATAAAATCTTAGGGACAAATAACACGGAGGAGAGATGGGTTTGCTTTAAAGAGCATATTAAATAAGGGCATTTGCCAATGCATCCCATTGGCAAATAAATTTAAAAGAGCAAACAGAAGTCCTGGATGGCTTAAAGGGGCTGTAAACCGTGTTTTTTCACCTTAATGCATCCTATGTATTAAAGTGAAAAAACACCTGTCAGTGACCGGCCCCCCAGCCCCCCCATTTTACTTACCTGAACCCTAAAAATGTGACCCTGCGGGGACGCGCTGTCTCTGCCCAGGGTTCTCGGCTCTTGATTGGATAGATTGATAGCAGCGCAGCCATTGGCCTCTATGGACGCCAAATGCTGGACTTGGGAGCTTGCTCGCAAGGTAACCCCCTCGGGGAAGGTGAGTTATCAGGTGTGGGGGGAGGAGGAGCCACGAGAGCCGCCGGGGGACTCCAGAAGAGCAGGTTCAGGGCCACCCTGTGCAAAATGAGCTGCACAGTGGAGGTAAGTATGATATGTTTGTTATTAAAAAAAATTAAATAAAAATTACCTTTACAATCACTTTAACTCCAATGTAAAAATGCATATAAAAGCAAAGAAGTTGGACTTCAAAAAATACAAGACTGAGGGGATTATCATCAGCATTCAGACTTTACAAAGAATACAACAAGAAATGTAAGGGTGCAAGTAGAGCGGCTAAGATAGAACACAAAAGACAAACAGTGGAGGTGAGAAAAAAAAAAAAAAAATAATTATTAAAGTATATAAACAGTAAAAAAGAGGGAAGACGGAACATATTGGCCCCATAAAGAATGAGGAAGGGAATCTGGTTACAAAGGATGGGGAGATGGCGAAGGTATTGAATTTAGCATCCTCATGGCTAACAGAAGACAGAATTAGAAATAGACTTGAAAAACTTAAAGCGGTGTTTCAGCTGAAAAAAATGAATTAAAAAAAAAAAAAAAAAAAACAGTAAAGTTAGCCCAATTTTTTTAACATGAAAGATGAGGTTACGCCGCGAGAATCGTGATATTTATTCTAAGCAAAAACAAAATTTGTGATTCTCATTTTAGCCAGAACCGTGCAGCTCTAGCAGAAAGTATAAAAAGCAGAAGCACCTTAAGCTTTAGAATACAATCAGGAGTATAAAAAGAAAATAAGTCTTTACCTTGATTACAAGTAAATCAATCACTCTTGGGTCTGTGACGTGTGCATTCTTCTTAAATAGCTCTCTCACCTTGTCCTGTCCTTGCTTCACACTAATGTCCAGCTGATAAACATGTACTGGAAAAAAGTAAGTTAAAAGATTTACATATAGAAGTGCTTACATGCAATGTTTCACAGGGCAAAAGTGAGGAATAAACAAAGCTCACATGCAGGTCTAAGTCCTAGTGGACATGCAGGTCTAGTGGAAACGGAGCCTTAAACTCATTGCTCACATGTAGCTCCCTCAGCTGGGCGTGTGCCACACCATGCACACAGTGCCATGCAGAAACGACCACGTGGTTTTACACGGTAGCAAAAAATTTGCACCATGTTGCATTGTAATCTATATTACAGTTTCGAAACAAACATACTAGCTGTATGGCTAAAATCGCTAAAATTGTGTCCAAAGTGGCATGACAAGTCATACTAGTGAAACGGGGCCTTAAGCCTCGTACACATGGTACGATTGTTGGCCAACCCAGCGTCCGATTTATGTCAAACGGGCGTGTGCCAGGATCTTGTCTTGCATACTAACGGCACACAAATGTCATGCCCCAAACACGAACGTAGTGACGCGCTACGAGGAATTTCAACTCTTGAGTGCCACCCTTTGGGCCCCTTCTGCCAATTTCATTTTTAGTGAGCAATGATTCCGAGCATGCGTGTTTATACAACGGATTTGTGTACTGACCATATGAAAATCTGACATCAAACCGTTGTCAACAATTGTCAAAAGGAGCGTACCAACGGTAAGATTTTAGGACAACAGTCTGTCAACAGACAATCCCCCACCAACAATCTTACCATGTGTACGAGGCTTTAGTCTATGTTACCACTATTGCAACCCCAAAGTTGCACGATTTATAGTGCGACTGATGCGACTTTACACTCTCTAGATCAAAGTCACATCAAAGCATTGCAGGTACCTTATCAAAGTCGCTGATTTTCAAAGCCGCATAGATGGGAACGGGTTCCATTAAAATCAATGGGCTGTGACTTGTCATGCAACTGATTTGCTGGTGATACTGATGGAGTTATGGCAAACGTATGTAAATGAACCTTTAGTATCACTTTAACCAAGCACAATCTGTGCTTGATTAAGTGCAGGGGGGCGTAATAGACTCCGAATGTCTCCATAAAGAGGACCTGTTACCTGCCCAATGCGATCACATAAGAAGCTTGTTAGCCCCCATGTGATAGCAATTAAGTTAAATGATAAAAAAAAAAAGTGAAAAAAAAAAACAAAAACAAAAAAACTAATACAAAATTAGGGAAAAAAATAATTCAAATCTAACCCTGTCATCCTGCACACACCTGAAAATGAGTGCACAGTGCGAGCACGTGTACGTCTATCACAACTACCGCAAGAGGTATCAGAGATTAAGCGTTCTCAGGCCGTCATCCATGGTTAACTCTAAAATGATGACCTGTAAAGCAGGGTTAAGCAACCTTTTTCCACTTAAGAGCCGGATTCAATGTATGTGAATGCATGGAGGACCACATTCACCTGCTAATAAATGAAGATAATAATCCTAACAGTACAGGTTTACCTCACTTTAAGGTGCTTCACTAATACAAAGTCAGTTCCCCCTGAGGGAGCATGTAGCTGAAAATTTGGATTTTACTGCCCCCTCCCCCCATCCTGGCACCCAAGGGTGGCTGACGCCAACCCTGCCAGCCAGCATGGTCTGGAGATGGGGTTTCTGTCCCTAGGGGTGATGGGGCCCCTGTGCCCCCCAAAGCAGTGTCCTCTGTCCCCTGCCGCCCCCCTCCACACACACACACACAGTGTAGGTAGAACTCTGCTACCTTACACAGATGTACAGCAGAGATCGATATCACAGGGCTGGATGGGAGTGGGAACTGCTGGTTAACTTTTCCCATTAACAGACTGGTGGTTGGTTGCTAGGATCGCCCAGCAACCAATCACCTGCTGTGTAATGTAAAAAGTTAACTCAATCGGTTCCCTCCCCCATCCAGCCCTGTGATGCCGCTGTCCAACGAAGAGGACAGCAGCGAAAATGTCCACGGCTGGGTGCGGTGAATTAATCATGGGCACTGTCGGGTCGGACATCTAGCGGTGGCGGGCCACCAACCCCTGCTAGAAAGGCTTTTAAAGCGTCACCGAGGGAGAATGTTGGGTATCGCAGCTTCGTGCATTATCGCAGTCGTGTGCAATTTAAAGACTTGCCGTATTTTTTTTTATTTATTTACTTCATCTTTTATATTTTGTGGAATCTGCAATTCAACTTAAAAATGCAACATAGATAAGGTGAATCAGTAGCGCTAATATAAACAATGAAAAATATAATATAAAATGCTGAGTAAATACTATGCAAATAAATACTGTGCAAATATATAAACAGTGCTATATAAATATCAAAGTACAAAAATAGTAGTGTATAATTGACTCAACGTATAACTTAATAGCAGCGGTGTGTCTATTTCTCTTAGTGACAAGTGAAAAAGTTCATAAATATATAAAGTCCAGATTGTGAATAAATAAATAGGTAAGTGATTTTCCAAGTGTCTTCAGTCACAGTTTCAAAGTGGAGTCTTCTGACTGACTTGAATCTACCACCACACCACGTGATCACACTCCCTCTGAAAGGCCCACTCACCAGCTCACTAGGCCTCACACTCTCGTGTTTGGCAGATGCGTTTTTTACCCACTCCAGGGGTTAATGAAGGATGGCTTGTTTGATCCGTTTAACTCTCAATGCGATTCCATATGTAAAACAATGAGTAAAACACTCCACATAGTGTAAAAACGTATGATAAAATTTATTCACGTAAAAACACTCCAATGGTCAAACTCACATTTCAAAGGTTAAAATCAAGCCTCAAATCCAAAACCACGGCAAGCCAAACAACGCTGATGTATAAAAATATAAAGTATATATATATACTTCGGTCTCGGCGGACCAAGAGGAAGACCCTGGTGGTGGTATAGTTATAGTCCACAGTGGCGTAATATATAAATAAATAAATACAATCTTTACTTTTTGCTCTGTAGCCTCATTCCCGACATGTTTCGTCGCTTGGACTTATTCATGGGTATCCAAGCGACGAAACATGTCGGGAATGAGGCTACAGAGCAAAAAGTAAAGATTGTATTTATTTATTTATATATTACGCCACTGTGGACTATAACTATACCACCACCAGGGTCTTCCTCTTGGTCCGCCGAGACCGCAGTATATATATATACTTTATATTTTTATACATCAGCGTTGTTTGGCTTGCCGTGGTTTTGGATTTGAGGCTTGATTTTAACCTTTGAAATGTGAGTTTGACCATTGGAGTGTTTTTACGTGAATAAATTTTATCATACGTTTTTACACTATGTGGAGTGTTTTACTCATTGTTTTACATATGGAATCGCATTGAGAGTTAAACGGATCAAACAAGCCATCCTTCATTAACCCCTGGAGTGGGTAAAAAACGCATCTGCCAAACACGAGAGTGTGAGGCCTAGTGAGCTGGTGAGTGGGCCTTTCAGAGGGAGTGTGATCACGTGGTGTGGTGGTAGATTCAAGTCAGTCAGAAGACTCCACTTTGAAACTGTGACTGAAGACACTTGGAAAATCACTTACCTATTTATTTATTCACAATCTGGACTTTATATATTTATGAACTTTTTCACTTGTCACTAAGAGAAATAGACACACCGCTGCTATTAAGTTATACGTTGAGTCAATTATACACTACTATTTTTGTACTTTGATATTTATATAGCACTGTTTATATATTTGCACAGTATTTATTTGCATAGTATTTACTCAGCATTTTATATTATATTTTTCATTGTTTATATTAGCGCTACTGATTCACCTTATCTATGTTGCATTTTTAAGTTGAATTGCAGATTCCACATGTTTATATGTTTTAAGTAGCTGCTGTTTGATATATATATACTTTTTACACTTGCACTTTTAATCCTTCACTAATTCTATAGCCTACACACCTGCGGCGCGGTGGGGGTAGATGATACAGAGGGCGGTCTTCCACAGCTATACATCATTTACCAACAGCACATACTATCTTTTATATTTTACCAACAAATTGTGAATGATAGTGTGCGCGCACCAAGCCCCGGTTCACTCTGCCGCGACTTTTCAAGGCGACTTGAGCGTTTTAAGTCGCACCCCATTAACGGCAATGGAACCTTCCTAAGTGGTGAAACTCAAGTCGCAGCGAAAAAGGTTCCTACTTTGGGGCGACTTAGTCACAACCTGCATTGACTTCTGTTAATGAAGTCGCAAGCAAGTCACAATGGAGTTGAGCAGGATATCTGCTGTCAAAGTTGTGCAAGTTTGATAAAGCGGATTACATTTTTCCCTGAAAGTGTACATTTGACAACCAGCTGTGACATGAACCTTTTCTGTATTCTAAGGAGTCTCGGTTTTCAGAGCATATAGAAGAGTCTGGTGGTTTAAAGTCATATTATGGGCAAAATATGAATAATTACTGTAGAGGGGAAGTAGTTCATTAGAAAAATATGAGAATAAATGATTCCCGGCATGCAGGCAGCTACAGATATGGCATGTGGTCCTTATACTCTGTGATAAGTCATAGCGCATAGGGCGATAAGTCATAGCGCATAGGGCGATAAGTCATAGCGCATAGGGCGATAAGTCATAGCGCATAGGGCGATAAGTCATAGCGCATAGGGCGATAAGTCATAGCGCATAGGGCGATAAGTCATAGCGCATAGGGCGATAAGTCATAGCGCATAGGGCGATAAGTCATAGCGCATAGGGCGATAAGTCATAGCGCATAGGGCGATAAGTCATAGCGCATAGGGCGATAAGTCATAGCGCATAGGGCGATAAGTCATAGCGCATAGGGCGATAAGTCATAGCGCATAGGGCGATAAGTCATAGCGCATAGGGCGATAAGTCATAGCGCATAGGGCGATAAGTCATAGCGCATAGGGCGATAAGTCATAGCGCATAGGGCGATAAGTCATAGCGCATAGGGCGATAAGTCATATATGAGAATAAATGATTCCCAGCATTCAGGCAGCTACAGATATGGGTGGTGGTTCTTATACTCTGTGATAACTCATAGGGCGATAAGTCGTAGGGCACAGGGCGATAAGTCGTAGGGCACAGGGCGATAAGTCGTAGGGCACAGGGCGATAAGTCGTAGGGCACAGGGCGATAAGTCGTAGCGCACAGGGCGATAAGTCGTAGCGCACAGGTAGGGGAGGGTTCTCACAAGGTGACCGTCCAGCAAGGTCGGAGGGAACAGAGGAGCTCTCCTCTCCTGCCTGACTCACCTGTATTGGGCACCTCCCGGTAGAAGGCTCGGTACAGTTCCCGCACCCTCCGTTTGGCTTCTCCCAGGTCTCTGCTGAGAATTGGCTTTACAGCCCCGACTGTCCTCGTAAGGGCAGCTTTCCCAGAAGCTGCCATCTTCCCTCAGCCGAACAGCACAGCGCATGTGCAGCGTTACCTAACCAGCCAATCACAGCTTGATATCCTTCCACAGACACTTGTCCCCGAGCGCGTCTCCGCCACCACCTTCTGCGCATGTCCCTCTCATCTCTCGCGCATTGCTAGGTCAGAGGCAGTTTCAGTCACGGAGGAGTCGGTTATACATTCAAACTTATGTTTACTGTACTTTGTGACTGTAAAACATATACAGTATATAATAATTCAAGGCTGTATAGCGAATATGTGTTATTTTTTATATTCACTGGGATTCAAGATGCATGGAGTTTGTGGTTTAACCACTTGACCACCGGAAGATTTACATCATGACCAGGCAATTTGCTGCATTACTTTACCACTTGCTTACTGGGCACTTAAACACCCTTCCTGCCCAGACCAATTTTCAGCTTTCGGTGCTCTCACACTTTGAATGACAATTACTCAGTCATGCAACACTGTACCCAAATGAATTTTTTGTCCTTTTTTTCATACAAATAGAGCTTTCTTTTGGTGGTATTTGATCACCTCTGGGTTTTTTATTTTTTGCACTATAAATGAAAAAAGACGGAAAATTTTGAAAAAAAAACAAATTTTTCTTAGTTTATGTGATAAAATTTAGCAAATTATACATTTTTCTTCATAAATTTTGGCCACAATTTATATTGCTACATATCTTTGGTAAAAATAACCCAAATTAGTGGATATTATTTGGTCTTTGTGAAAGTTAGAGAGTCTACAAGCTGTGGTGCGAATCATAAAGAATTGATCACATCTGATGTACTGGTGGCCTATCTCATTTCTTGCGACCCAAACAAGCCAGTAAAGTACAAATACCCCCCAAATGACCCCTTTTTTTAAAGTAGACATTCCAAGGTATTTAGTAAGAGGCATGATGAGGTTTTTGATGTTGTCATTTTTTTCCCACAATTCTTTGCAAAATGAAGATTTTTTATTTTTTTCACAAAATGTTCATTGTAATAGATTATTTCTCTCACATGGCATGTGTATACCACAAATGACACCCCAAAATACATTCTGCTACTCCTCCTGAGTATTACGATACCACATGTGTGGGACTTTTCCACAGCCTGGCCCTATATTGAAATAGCACCATCAGGCGTTCTACAAGCATAAATGACACATCTAATTTCTCAACCACCTATTACACTTTTGAAGGCCCTGGAGCACCAGGACAATGGAAACGCCTACAAAGTGACCCCATTTTGGAAAGCTAACACCTCAACGTATAATCTATGAGGCATAATGAGTCTTTTGAACGGTTCATTTTTTTCCAGAAGTTTTAGGAAAATGTGGGAAAAAAATGAAAACGCATTTTTTTTACTCTAAGTTGTTCATTTATAAGTAATTTCCAACACATAGCATGTACATAGCAAAAATTACACCCCAAAATACATTCTGCTACTCCTCCTGAGTATGGCGATACCAAATGTGTGAGACTTTTACACAGCCTGGCCACATACAGAGGCCCAACATTGAAATAGCACCATCAGGCGTTCTACAAGCATAAATTACACATCTCATTTCTCAACCACCTATTACACTTTTGAAGGCCCTGGAGCACCAGGACAATGGAAACGCCCACAAAGTGACCCCATTTTGAAAAGCTAACACCCCAACGTATAATCTATGAGGCATACTGAGTCTTTTGAACGGTTCATTTTTTCCAAAAGTTTTGGGAAAATGTGGAAAAAAAATGAAAACGCATTTTTTTTACGCTAAGTTGTTAATTTATAAGATATTTCCAACACATAGCATGTACATAGCAAAAAATTACACCCCAAAATACATTCTGCTACTCCTCCTGAGTATGGCGATACCAAATGTGTGAGACCTTTACACAGCCTGGCCACATACAGAGGCCCAATATTGAAATAGCACCATCAGGCGTTCTACAAGCATAAATGACACATCTCATTTCTCAACCACCTATTACACTTTTGAAGGCCCTGGAGCACCAGGACAATGGAAACGCCCTCAAAGTGAACCCATTTTGGAAAGCTAAGAGCCCAACGTATAATCTATGAGCTATAATGAGTGTTTTGAACGGTTAATTTTTTTCCAGAAGTTTTGGGAAAATGTGGAAAAAAAATGAAAACGCATTTTTTTTACGCTAAGTTGTTCATTTATAAGATATTTCCAACACATAGCATGTACATAGCAAAAATTACACCCCAAAATACATTCTGCTACTCCTCCTGAGTATGGCAATACCAAATGTATGAGACTTTTACACAGCCTGGCCACATACAGAGGCCCAATATTGAAATAGCACCATCAGGCGTTCTACAAGCATAAATGACACATCTCATTTCTCAACCACCTATTACACTTTTGAAGGCCCTGGAGCACCAGGACAATGGAAATGCCCACAAAGTGACCTTATTTTGAAAAGCTAACACCCCAACGTATATTTTATGAGGCATAATGAGTCTTTTGAACGGTTCATTTTTTTCCAGAAGTTTTGGGAAAATTTGGAAAAAAAATGAAAACGCATTTTTTTTACGCTAAGTTGTTCATTTATAAGATATTTCCAACACATAGCATGTACATAGCAAAAATTACACCCCAAAATACATTCTGCTACTCCTCCTGAGTATGGCGATACCAAATGTGTGAGACTTTTACACAGCCTGGCCACATACAGAGGCCCAACATTGAAATAGCACCATCAGGCGTTCTACAAGCATAAATTACACATCTCATTTCTCAACCACCTGTTACACTTTTGAAGGCCCTGGAGCACCAGGACAATGGAAACGCCCACAAAGTGACCCCATTTTGAAAAGCTAACACCCCAACGTATAATCTATGAGGCATACTGAGTCTTTTGAACGGTTCATTTTTTCCAAAAGTTTTGGGAAAATGTGGAAAAAAAATGAAAACGCATTTTTTTTACGCTAAGTTGTTAATTTATAAGATATTTCCAACACATAGCATGTACATAGCAAAAATTACACCCCAAAATACATTCTGCTACTCCTCCTGAGTATGACGATACCAAATGTGTGAGACCTTTACACAGCCTGGCCACATACAGAGGCCCAATATTGAAATAGCACCATCAGGCGTTCTACAAGCATAAATGACACATCTCATTTCTCAACCACCTATTACACTTTTGAAGGCCCTGGAGCACCAGGACAATGGAAACGCCCTCAAAGTGACCCCATTTTGGAAAGCTAACACCCCAACGTATAATCTATGAGCTATAATGAGTGTTTTGAACGGTTAATTTTTTTCCAGAAGTTTTGGGAAAATGTGGAAAAAAAATGAAAAAACGCATTTTTTTTACGCTAAGTTGTTCATTTATAAGATATTTCCAACACATAGCATGTACATAGCAAAAATTACACCCCAAAATACATTCTGCTACTCCTCCTGAGTATGGCGATACCAAATGTATGAGACTTTTACACAGCCTGGCCACATACAGAGGCCCAATATTGAAATAGCACCATCAGGCGTTCTACAAGCATAAATGACACATCTCATTTCTCAACCACCTATTACACTTTTGAAGGCCCTGGAGCACCAGGACAATGGAAATGCCCACAAAGTGACCTTATTTTGAAAAGCTAACACCCCAACGTATAATTTATGAGGCATAATGAGTCTTTTGAACGGTTCATTTTTTTCCAGAAGTTTTGGGAAAATTTGGAAAAAAAATGAAAACGCATTTTTTTTACGCTAAGTTGTTCATTTATAAGATATTTCCAACACATAGCATGTACATAGCAAAAATTACACCCCAAAATACATTCTGCTACTCCTTCTGAGTATGGCGATACCAAATGTGTGAGACTTTTACACAGTTTGGCCACATACAGAGGCCCAACATGCAAGGAACACCATCAGGTGTTCCAGGGACACATAGCATGCACATACCAAGAATTACACCCCAAAATACATTCTGCTGAGCAAAGAGTAAACAAAAGATTACCTGTGGTTTTAGTAGCGCAGTTGTCCACAGGAGGATAGCACTGGTCCAGGCAGCAGGCAGGGACTTGGTCAGCAAAAGCGAACACAATTTTCCAGGCAACAGGCAGGAATACTGTCCATATACAGTCCAGGGTCAGTGCAGGCAGAGATTGTCAGCAGTGCCAAAATATTGGTCCTGGTAGTAGGCAGGAACATGGTCCATCCACGTGGTGTGGTCAGTTCATGCGACAAGCAGAGGCATGATGGCTGCTGTGATTGGCCGTTTACAGCGATCTGTGATTGGCCGTGTCCGACAGACACGGCCAACACAGATTTTCCCTCTCTGGCGCGTGGGGAGGGAGTAAACAGGAGGACGTCCAGGGACACCCTCCCGGCAGTTAGCGTCCACGCTGTAGCCGACTTTCGGCTATAGCGTGGGCGCGAAGTGGTTAACTGACAATTGCGCGGTCGTACAGCACTGTACACAAATACAATTCATGCCCTTTTTTCCCCCAAATAGAGCTTTCTTTTGGTGGTATTTGATCACCTCTGCGTTTTTTATTTTTCACACTCTAAACCGACAATTTTGAAAAAAATATATATTTTTTTTACTTTCTGCTATAAAACATATGCAATAAAAAAAATGTAAAAAATATAATTTATTGATAAATTTAAGCCAAATGTATCCTGCTACATATTTGGTAAAATAAATGTCACTGTCACTGTACTAATGACACTCGCTGGGAAATGGTTAAACATCTAGTGCAATCAAAGAGTAGGGATGAGCTTCATGTTTGAGTCGAGCCCATGTTCGTCTCGAACATTGGCTGTTCGTCCATTCAGCGAAATCCAAACATTATGGGCCGTTCACGCCAAATTCGAGTGGCGCGTTACGGCCCATAATTCACTGTGGCATTGCAGTGCATTGCTGGCTGATGATTGGACTATAGTTTCATAGTTTCATAGTTAGTAAGGTTGAATAAAGACACCAGTCTATCCAGTTCAACCTGAGTGAGTGTCTACAATTGTCCCTATCCCTGTACATTGCACATTCAAATTGGTCCCTACCCTCAAGGAGCCCACAATCCAAGGTCCCCATTCATATACCTGGGCCAATTTTTGGACAGAAGCCAATTAACCTACCTGCATGTCTTTGGATTGTGGGAGGAAACCGGAGAATTTCGGAGAAAACCCATGCAGGCACAGGGAGAACATGCAAACTCCAGGCAGGTAGTGTTGTGGTTGAGATTCAAACCAGCGACCCTTCTTACTGCTAGGTGAGAGTGCTAACCACTACACCACTGTGCCGCCGCCCACTATGACCAGCATGCTTGGCCAATCACTGCGCCATTAGCGAAGAGAGCCATATTTGTGTATTGTGCCACCTGCACAGTGTACACCTGAAGCTACCCCAATTGCTGGCGTTGTTCTGGTCCTATACCACAGGCAGCTGCAGCAGTTACAGTTCGTGTATTGTGCCACCTGCACAGTGTACACCTGAAGCTACCCCAATTGCTGGTGTTGTTCTGGTCCTATACCACAGGCAGCTGCAGCAGTTACAGTGTATTGTGCCACCTGCACAGTGTACACCTGAAGCTACCCCAATTGCTGGTGCTCTTCTGGTCCTATACCACAGGCAGCTGCAGCAGTTACAGTCGGTGTATTGTGCCACCTGCACAGTGTAAACCTGAAACTACCCCAGTTGCTGGTGTTGTTCTGGTCCTATACCACAGGCAGCTGCAGCAGTTACAGTCGGTGTATTGTGCCACCTGCACAGTGTACACCTGAAGCTACCCCAGTTGCTGGTGTTCTTCTGGTCCTATACCACAGGCAGCTGCAGCAGTTACAGTCGGTGTATTGTGCCACCTGCACAGTGTACACCTGAAGCTACCCCAATTGCTGGTGTTGTTCTGGTCCTATACCACAGGCAGCTGCAGCAGTTACAGTCGGTGTATTGTGCCACCTGCACAGTGTACACCTGAAGCTACCCCAATTGCTGGTGTTGTTCTGGTCCTATACCACAGGCAGCTGCAGCAGTTACAGTCGGTGTATTGTGCCACCTGCACAGTGTACACCTGAAGCTACCCCAATTGCTGGTGTTCTTCTGGTCCTATACCACAGGTCCGCTGCAGCAGTTACAATCAGAGTATTGTGCCACCTGCACAGTGTACACCTGAAGCTACCCCAGTTGCTGGTGTTGTTCTGGTCCTATACCACAGGCAGCTGCAGCAGTTACAGTCGGTGTATTGTGCCACCTTCACAGTGTACACCTGAAGCTACCCCAATTGCTGGTGTTGTTCTGTTCCTATACCACAGGCAGCTGTAGCAGTTATAGTCGGTGTATTGTGCCACCTGGACAGTGTACACCTGAAGCTACCCCAATTGCTGTTGTTGTTCTGTTCCTATATCACAGGCAGCTGTAGCAGTTACAGTCAGTGTATTGTGCCACCTGCACAGTGTACACCTGAAGCTACCCCAATTGCTGGTGTTGTTCTGGTCCTATACCACAGGCAGCTGCAGCAGTTACAGTCGGTGTATTGTGCCACCTGCACAGTGTACACCTGAAGCTACCCCAATTGCTGGTGTTCTTCTGGTCCTATACCACAGGTCCGCTGCAGCAGTTACAATCAGAGTATTGTGCCACCTGCACAGTGTACACCTGAAGCTACCCCAGTTGCTGGTATTGTTCTGGTCCTATACCACAGGCAGCTGCAGCAGTTACAGTCGGTGTATTGTGCCACCTGCACAGTGTACACCTGAAGCTACCCCAATTGCTGGTGTTGTTCTGTTCCTATACCACAGGCAGCTGTAGCAGTTATAGTCGGTGTATTGTGCCACCTGGACAGTGTACACCTGAAGCTACCCCAATTGCTGTTGTTGTTCTGTTCCTATATCACAGGCAGCTGTAGCAGTTACAGTCAGTGTATTGTGCCACCTGCACAGTGTACACACCTGAAGCTACCCCAATTGCTGTTTTTCTGCTCATCCTATCCGCAGGCAGCTGTTGCAAATACAGTGGGTGTATTGTGCCATCTGCACAGTGTACACGCCTGAAGCTACCACAATTGCTGGTGTTCTCATAATAATAATACTACAGACAGGCAGTTGATTCTGCTAGCTGCAGTATATCAGTATATACGTCCAAGCTTTGTGCAGCTACATCTCCCTGCAGGCCATTAGTATGTCTGGAAGGCCAACAAGGAGAGGCAGACAGTCACGAGGCAATAAAAGAGGGCAAGCAGGCTCTGTGTCTAGAGGCAAAAGTGCTGGTCGTGGACACGGTGCATCCTCATCAGCATGTGGCCATGGGACATGCTCGTGGCCATGCGCCGAAGACTTAGTAGAGTGGATGACCAAGCCGTCCTCATCCGCCCCAGTCCTCATCCTCTCTCACCCAGTCTCAGGGTACTGGCAAAGCAGCTGCCAATGCGGCCTCTTCCCTAGGCTCAATGGCATCAGTCACTCCTTCCCTAGCCCCACTATGTCCTCCTGAGGAGTCCCCCGAACTGTTTGGGTGGGAGGAAACCGGAGCATTTCGGAGAAAACCCATGCAGGCACAGGGAGAACATGCAAACTCCAGGCAGGTAGTGTTGTGGTTGAGATTCGAACCAGCGACCCTTCTTACTGCTAGGTGAGAGTGCTAACCACTACACCACTGTGCCGCCGCCCACTATGACCAGCATGCTTGGCCAATCACTGCGCCATTAGCGAAGAGAGCCATATTTGTGTATTGTGCCACCTGCACAGTGTACACCTGAAGCTACCCCAATTGCTGGCGTTGTTCTGGTCCTATACCACAGGCAGCTGCAGCAGTTACAGTTCGTGTATTGTGCCACCTGCACAGTGTACACCTGAAGCTACCCCAATTGCTGGTGTTGTTCTGGTCCTATACCACAGGCAGCTGCAGCAGTTACAGTGTATTGTGCCACCTGCACAGTGTACACCTGAAGCTACCCCAATTGCTGGTGCTCTTCTGGTCCTATACCACAGGCAGCTGTAGCAGTTACAGTCGGTGTATTGTGCCACCTGCACAGTGTACAACTGTTAGCTGAGGCATTCGGTCCGGAGTCTTCTGGGTCACAAAGGAGCATATTAGCCTTTACACTTACACTTCTGGTGGTGTACACAGCAGAGGTGGGGGACTCGAGTCGCATGACTTGACTCGAGTCAGACTCGAGTCGGCTATTTGAGGACTTGCGACTTGCTTGACAAAATTAAACAAATGACTCTACTTGACTTTGACTTGACACTAATGACTTGTGACTTGACTTTGACTTGGGCCCTATGACTTGGCAAGTCATTATTACCACTAACCATTGCAGTGTAAAAGCCGCGCCTCCTTGTCTGTGATAGGCGGAACCGCGCCTCCTTGTCTGTGATAGGCGGAACACTCAATTTCACAGCAGGCAGTGTTCCGCCTATCACTGACATCCTCTCATCCTCGTCTGTGTTATGAGGATGAGCGGATGGCCGTGATAGGCGGAACACTGAATGCTGGGAAATAAATTGAGTGTTCCGCCTATCACAGACGATGAAGAGGCGCGATTTGCAATACTGGAAACGTGGAATGGCCGCCGGGACGCCGATGGGACGCCGCCGACCAGGTACACCGGCGCTGACAGTATACGGTCGGTGTTGTGCAAATTATTTTTTTTTTTTTTTTACAGCATTATTGTCTAAGTCCAAGGGGTCTGACTCATATAAAAAAAAAACATTTGCACTAATGAACTGACAATCATAGGAAAGAAATACACATATTGGAGACAATAGGGGCCATTGTGAATAATGGCCCTATTGTCTCCAATATGACTATTTCCTATGATTGTCAGTTCATTGATTTACATTGATCCTGTGTGAGGTCCTAATGTTTAGTACTATATTTATGACCAGTTGCTGTAGGTGTGCAATTTGCTTATAACCAGCTATGGGGTTGTGCAATTAATGAGTTGGAAGCTGTCCGATAGATAGTTTAAGTTTATATGGAGGTGCGCAATTATTAACCAGTTTATAACAAGCTGTGGGGGCATGCAATTAATTTGCTTATAATAAGCTATGGGGTGTGCAATTCATTTATAACCAGATATAGGGTTGTGCAAATATTAATTTTGACTTGGGAGGTATGCAATTGATCAGTTTAAAACCAGCTATGGGGTGTGTGCAATTAATCAGACAGTTTGACTTGGGAGGTGTGCAATGGATCCACTGGTTATTAACCACATGCCGACCGCGCTATAGTCGAAAGACGGCTACAGCGCGGTCGGGTTTCCCTGAGTGGACGTCCTACGGACGTCCTCTCAGAAACTTGCTCCCGCGCGCCCCCTGGGGCGCGCACTCGGGAACATCCGTGACCGCCGGGTCCCGAGGACCCGGCGCATCACGGATCACGGTAAACAGCCACTGATAGCGGCCGTTTACCACGTGATCGCTCCGTCAAATGACGGAGCGATCACATGTACACAAACCGGCGTCACGTCATGACGCCGGTTCCTCCCTCCCCTCTCTGTACCGATCGGTACAGAGAAGGGAGAAGCGGAGGGGGGGGGGGAGACGGGACCAGCGCTGTGGGCTGGATGTATAGTGCCCACAGCGCTGGTCAATACACTGCCACCGCTGTGCAATACTCTGCCTACTCTGCCACCACTGTGCAATGCTCTGCCACCGCTGTGAAATGCTCTGCCACCGCTGTGCAATACTCTGCCTACTCTGCCACCACTGTGCAATGCTCTGCCACCGCTGTGCAATACTCTGCCTGCTCTGCCACCACTGTGCAATGCTCTGCCTACTCTGCCACCACTGTGCAATGCTCTGCCACCGCTGTGCAATACTCTGCCTACTCTGCCACCACTGTGCAACGCTCTGCCACTACTGTGCAACGCTCTGCCACCACTGTGCAACGCTCTGCCACCACTGTGCACCGCTCTGCAACCACTGTGCAACGCTCCGCCACCACTGTGCAACGCTCCGCCACCACTGTGCAACGCTCCGCCACCACTGTGCAATACTCTAACAATACTGTGCAACACTAATACTCTGCCAATACTCTGCCAATACTCGCCAATACTCTGCCAATACTCGCCAATACTCTGCCAATACTCGCCAATACTCTGCAATAATTTTTAATAGAAACAAAGAATTTTTTTTTTTTTTTTTTAACAAATTTTTCTGTATTTTTTGATTTATAGCGCAAAAAATAAAAAACCCAGCGGTGATCAAATACCACCAAAAGAAAGCTGTATTTGTGTGAAAAAAAGGACACAAAATTAATTTGGGTACAGTGTTGCATGATGGAGTAATTGTCATTCAAAATGTGAGAGCACCGAAAGCTGAAAATTGGTCTGGTTAGGAAGGGTGTTTAACTGCCCAGTGGTCAAGTGGTTAACTGGCATTGCACAGCCCCACAGCTTGTTATAAACTGGTCAATTGCACATCTCCCAGGTCAAACTGATCAATTGCACACCCCCATAGCGGATTATAAATTGATCAATTGCACACCCCCATAGCGGATTATAAAAAATTGGTCCATTGCACACCCCCATACTTGGTTATACACGGATCCATTGCACACCTCCCAAGTCAAACTGATTAATTGCACACACCCCATAGCTGGTTTTAAACTGATCACGAGGACCCCTGGCCCATTCTTAAAACAGCAGTGGTAAACTGGCCACCCTTGCCCTATTTAAATGGCAGCTTCTCAGAACGGCCCATTGTGCTTCCATTCCCACCAGTCTTTTTTTTGCCGGCCTGTGCCACCCCTTTGTCTGCCCAGCTGCTTTGTCATTACTGATCAGCAGCAGCTGGGGGAACAATGACAGTGACAGGGTCCGGTGTGCCCCCCTCCAGAGAGTCACAGACAGCCGGGGCAAAACTGGCACAGGAGACTGAAGTATTTGCCCGTCTGACTGCAGGCGTGATCTGCATGCCAGGCAGGGCTCGGTGAGAGAGTAGCTGGCAGAGGCTGGTGCTGAGAGTGTACTATAAGAACGGTAATGTATAGCAAACCCTAGACAACCAAATGGTGGGCAGTAATGTATAGCAACCCCTAGCAACTGAATGGTGAGTTCATTAATAATTGAACATGTTACTTGTTTGTTGCCTAAATACTAAAATTTGCACTTAAAACTGTCGTTTTTTTTTTAACTTTTGGAAATGCCAGTAAAAACTTGCCTGTGCCAGCCCAGTACATTTTGGGTGTCACGTGTGGCTGTTCTGTCACAGAGGAAGAGAGAGATCTTGTGTCTAAGCTGAAACGCAGATCTCTTTTCTTCTAACACATCCATCCCTGCCACAGTTAGAAAGCAGTCCCTAGGAGCATACCTAACCCCTTGATCACCCCTAGTGTTAACCCCTCCCCTGCCAGTGTCATTTATACAGTAACAGTGCATTTTCTTTAGCACTAGTCACTGTATTGGATTGGTGTCACTGGTGCCAATAAATAGTTTTGTAAGTAAGCAACACCTTATTTTCTGGCAGTGCCCCTCCCGACACAGTAAACTCTGGATCCGCCCCTGAGAGACCAATGCACAAGACAGCTATAATGGAGGGAGCGATTCCAAAAATAATTACATTTGGATTTAAGGATTATGTTTTAGATGTTGGCGAAAAGAAGAGAACGGCGATGTGCAAGGTCTGCAGCTCAAAAATAAGAGACACGTCAACCACAACATCCAACTTCATCCGTCACTACAAAACCCACAAAGAAAGGTAGGTACAGTAACGTGTATGGGTGGGAGCAGAGTGTATTGTTGTTAAAATCAATAAATTACATAGCTAACTTTATTTTCCATCTCTCTTCTGTTTACTCTATAGATATGAAGAGTACATCCATACCAAAGGGACTTTTGATGCTAGCCAGCCTCAAATCTCACAATTCATCGCACAGGGGACTGTGCAGCTATACCACTGCAACCACCAGCAGCAGAAGGCAATTACAAACTCAATCCTGTCAGACCTTATTATAAACTGCAACATGCCACTGTCCATCATTGAACATCAAAGCTTTCGTCGCTTTCTGTCAATAGTAGACAACAAGTACTCTCCAGTAAGTAGAAGAACAATTACTGGCAAGCTTGACAATCTGGTGGCAGATAGGCAAATGAAGCTGAAAAATGAACTCGCAGCGGTAGATCATCTGTCAGTGACTGTAGATATATGGTCAGACCGCAGGATGAGAGGCTTTCTTGGAGTCACAGTGCACTGGATCAACATTGAGGAAGACCGTCTTCAGTTGAAATCACAGTTGCTTGCGTGCAACCGCTTCAAAGGTCCCCATACAGGGGAAAGAATTTGTGAGGAATTTGAGCGTGTATGTGAAGAGTACAAGATTAAAAAAAAGGTAGACCACATCATCTGTGACAACGCCGCAAACATGAAAAAAGCATTCACTACATGTTTTCCAGGACAGGGAGAAGAAGACGATGACCTTGATGATTCGGACATTTGGAATGACTTGTCAATGGAAGAACAGGAGATGCTTGACAATTATTTGAGTGCAAAAACCCAGACTAGACTTCAATGTTTTGCACACACGCTTCAATTGGTAATAGGTGATGGACTTAAGGAGACTAAATTAGTCAATGCAGCTCTCGCCAAAGCTTCCAGGTTGAGCTCCTTGTTACATACAAGCACCTCTTTCTTTTTTTTTTATATTTTAATCTTTTATTTTTCAAAGGAAAAAGGGAAAAATACAGAATACATTGTCCAAAAAGATTCCGCTTGTATACAAGAACCACATAAACTTCCGTTTCACAACGTAATATTACACTCCACCCCTTTCGACTTGGAAACATACTACAATTCATCATATTGAACCCTTGCCTTTTTAACCATGGTTCTACCTGTTGCTGTATCGGGGGATTTAGGGTACACTCCCTTTCTGCCCCCCCGCTTTCCCTTCTCAACTTTTTACCACCCTCTACCTACCCAGAACAAAAGCAAACCCAAAAAAAAAAAAAGAGAAAATTAAATATAATGACTCCCTCCCCTCCCTCCCCTCCCTCCCCTCCCTCCCCTCCCTCCCCCCCCTCCCCTCCCTCCCCCCCCCCGCCCCGGCGACACGGACAAAATCCAAAATTCAACCTCAGACATTCCCAGACATCATTCTCTTTCCCTCCTCTGTATTTATAAATCTATTCCACCCTGCCCATATTTTATCATAACGCTCTTTTTTATTTTGGCCCGAAGCCACTAGGTCCTCCATAGCTCCTATCTCTCGCACTCTATTAAGCCACTTCCCTATCGAAGGTGGGCTTGAATCTTTCCAGCACCCAATAACAGTTGCCTTGGCTGCATTAGTCAAGTGACAGAGAATGGATTTTCTATATGTCTGAGTCGGTATTTGGGAGACATGGAGAAGGAAGAAGGCGGGGTCTTCCGGAATTGAGATATCTGTAAGTTTCCGAGATATTCTCCGGACCTCCCCCCAGTATGGCTTGATCTTAGGGCACGCCCATAGTATATGGAATAGGGTTCCTGGTTCCTCTCCACATCTCCAACAAGCACCTGATGTTTCAGGGAAAAATCTCTGTAGTTTTATTGGCGTATAATACCATTGCATCATTATTTTATAATTTAACTCTTGGATTCTTATACATATCGATGAACTCTGGGAGAGGTAAATAATATTCCTCCTCTGGTCCTGGGTAAATGTCCTATTCAAATCCCTTTCCCATTTAGCTATACTAGGAAGCACAAAATATTCTGAGGGGTTATTTAACATCCCGTACATTTTTGAGATCAACCTGGGGAATGGTTCTTGCTCCTCGCAGTATTGCTCGAATATTGTCAAATTGCGATCGTATTTTTCTGCGGACCCCAGAGATCTCAGAAAATGCAGTACCTGTATCGCTCTCCACGTTTTTAATTCAAAACTTCCCCCCAGTTGCCTCAGGGCTGCTAAGGTGGGCCAGGCCCTGTTGGACATAAAATGTGAAGCTTGGGAGATTCCTTTCTCCCATAGACTTTTAAATACACCTGCCTCGGTTCCAGGGGGGAACCCCGGGTTTCCCAGAATGGGAAACAGTGGTGAGTTTTTTGAGGAAATTTTAGGGTCCCGCAGTAGGTTGGCACTGACACGCAGAGTAGTGCCTATAGTCGGATGCTTCTTAATAAACAGTGGAATTGTTTCAAAGCACCAGGGTGCTCTGCGTAGTGGTATCGTACTTGCCTGCTGTTCCAGATCTACCCATGACTTGAATTCTCTGTGTCTGCACCAGTCCACCACTCTGCCCAAATGGACTGCCTGGTAATATTTCAATACGTTTGGGACTGCTATTCCACCAAAACCCCTAGGCATCATCATAATACCCCTCGCTATCCTGGATCTTTTCTCCGCCCATATAAATTTAATAAAAAGGGAACAAATTTGACGGAGATAGACTACCGGAATAGTGATTGGTAAAGCTTGGAATAAATACAAGAATTTTGGAAGAATGCTCATTTTTATAATGTTACACCGTCCAAACCATGAGTGAATCCCATGGTGCCATTTATCCAGAAGCTTCCTTACTGAGTTGTATAAGGCTGGAAAATTTACCTCATAGGTCTTTCCTATGTTCGGTGGAATATACGTACCCAGATATTTTAACTTTTCAGTCACCCATTTAAATCTAAAGTTTAACTGAATTGCGTTGCGGACCTTGGTCGGCAGCGCAACTCCCATCGCTTCTGATTTCGTGTAGTTTATTTTTAAGTTCGATAACTTTCCGTATATTTCAAACTCTCTCATCAAATTAGGAATTGAAATATGTGGTGCAGACAGGGAGAACAGCAAGTCATCCGCA
The DNA here is from genome assembly GCA_028564925.1 of Lithobates sylvaticus. Lineage (NCBI taxonomy): Eukaryota > Metazoa > Chordata > Amphibia > Anura > Ranidae > Lithobates > Lithobates sylvaticus. Next base: position 136,663,960 of record CM053032.1, read on the forward strand.
TAGGCCGAGATCTTATAGTCTCGGTCTCCTATTTTTAACCCCTGGATATCCGGGTTTTGCCTTATTTTGTTTAATAGGGGCTCCACCGACAGTGAGAACAGCAGTGGTGAAAGAGGGCACCCCTGTCTAGTGCCATTTGATATTTTAAAGGATTTAGAAAACACTCCATTTACTTTCACCTCTGCCTTTGGATGTGTGTAGGCGCTCATAATCCAGTTAATCATCTGATCACCCATGCCGACCTGTTTCAGCACTGTGAACAGAAAGGGCCAACTCACTCTATCAAATGCCTTTTCCGCATCCGTGCTCAAAAAGACACTGGGGGTGTTTGTCTTATCGGCATGGTAGACCAGGTTAAGGACTTTGATGGTGTTGTCCCGCGCTTCCCGCGTGGGGATAAACCCCACTTGGTCTAGGTTGGTCAGCTGGCATAGTAATGGCTGTATCCGAGATGCTAAAATTTTAGTGAAGAGCTTCAAGTCCACATTCAGTAATGAAATCGGCCTATAGCTCCCGCACTCCATCGGGTCCTTCCCCTCCTTCGGCAACACCGTGATGTGTGCCAGAAGAGAGTCCGGGGGGAATGCTGCAGTCCGTCCTAAAGCATTAAAGACCTTCACCAGCTGAGTACTCAGATGGGTTGAGAATTTTTTATAGTAATGTAATGTAAAGCCGTCGGGGCCGGGTGCCTTTCCTGGCTTCAACGTTTTAATTACAGCATTCACCTCCTCTACGGAAATAGGTGAGTCCAATTTCCTCCGATCTGGCGATGAGAGTTTTAACAGTCTTGCCGAGGAGAGGTATTCCTCCTGGGACGCATTCGAGATAGGTGTTGCTTCTAGATTGTATAATGCGGCATAAAATTCCCCGAATGTCTGCGCTATATCTTTAGGAAGTGAAGTTATTTTCCCGTCTCTCCCCTTTATTTGAGGTATGTAAACTGTCGTGGTTTCCCCTTTAAGTTTGCCTGCAAGCAGTTTACTACATTTCTCTCCTAGTTCGTAGGTAGTCTTCCTTCCTCTTTGTATGGCTGCTTTAGCCTTAAAACGCAGGATGTCCGTTAGTTGCCGCCTCAAGTGTCCCAGGTCTCTCCCAATGGGAGGGGTCGGGGTCCTCTTATGTTGGAGTTCCAAAACATGGATTTCTTGTAGGAGACTCATCACCTGTTTTTCCCTATCTTTCTTTATTCTAGATCCATGTTTGATCAGGATGCCCCTGATCACAGTTTTGTGCGCCTCCCATACTGTACCCGGGTTACTTCCCGGGGTGTCGTTTGTCTGAAAATACGCGTTTATTTCTTTTGCTACTTCCTCCTGGATTTCCGGGATCTGTAACAGACCCTCATTCAGTCGCCACCTTCTTTCGGTAGAACCCAGCGCGCCAGCAAGGGATATGCACAAAGTGATCGGGGCATGATCTGACCACGTTATATTTCCTATAGTTGCCTCCGTTATCCTAGTAAGTAAATAGTGGGGGATCAGAAAGAGATCTATCCTTGAGTATACCTGGTGGGGATTAGAAAAAAAAAGTATAATCCCTCTCACCTGGATGCATGGTCCGCCATGCATCCACTAGCTGTAATTCGTGTACTCTCTTCAATATTCCCCTTCTAGCCCCTTGTGAGATGGATGACATACCTGTAGACGTATCTAATTTAGGGTCTAGGGGAATATTAAAATCCCCACCAAGGATCAATTTTCCTTCAGAGAAATCAGTTAATTTTGTGAGGACCTTCTTTAAAAACGCTTCTTGCATGACATTTGGAGCATATATCGTGGCCAGAGTCACCTTGACTCCTCCGACTTGTCCCTTCAGAAACAGATACCGCCCCTTCGCATCTACCCTCTTGTCTGCTAGGGACCATGGGATCCGATTAGAGATCATAATCGAGAGCCCTTTTGTTTTTGCCTCATAGTTTGAGGCATGGTATACATTTGGGAAGAATCTGTTCTGGAGTAGCGGGAATCCACTCGCTTTAAAATGGGTCTCTTGTACAAAGGCAATATCTGTGTGCGTCCGTTTTAAATCATTCAGAAGCATCCTTCTTTTGTCGTTTTGTGGTATATAAATGTGACGTATAATCCCAACCCATTTTCACCTCCAAAATGAGGGGGGCATAAGGGGACCCAAGCATCCCCCCCCTCTCCTACGCCAATCGTGAACTAGTGCTCTATATTTTAGTGCCACACCAAAAAAAAAAAAAAAAAAAAAAAAAAGAACAAAAAAAAAAAATAAAAAAAAAAAGAGGACCAACAACCAGGGAGGGGAAAAAGAAACAGTTCTCTCCCTTCCTCCCTCGGCCTTCCTCCCCCCTCTTCTCCTCTCCCAAAATGCATAGATACACATATTATCCACTAGTAATAATCCTTACAATCCTTACAATCCTTACAAATCATCTATTAGACTTAGTCTTAGAAAAAAGAAACAGCATTACTAGATTTGCATACTTATATATAAATGCATGCGTGCCCACCTGCGTGTGCTAATACGCATACACCCATACATCGTGCTTGTCCATAACCCCAAAGAAAAAAAAAAAAAAAAAAAGTACCCCCCATTCCGTGTGCTGCTTGGAAAATAATACACATAAAGCAATCCTTTTTACAAACAAACAAACCCCCATTCCTCATCTAATCCCTCCACCCCCCTACCCCCCCCCCCCCCCTCAAAGTGAAAAATAAAAAATCACACCCCGGAGTGAAAAAAAAAAAAAAAAAAAAATGAATAAATAAATATGTGAATAAATAAATAAAGGGGACACATATATCGATTATATAGTCCATATGGCTTCCGTGCTAGTAGCAAGAAGTGAGGGTGAACTCACATGTCTCTCTGAAAAACACCAAAAAAAAAAAAAAAAAAAAAGAAAAAAACACAGCGAGAGAGGGGGAGTTGTCCTGTGTCTTAAGTGCATGGTGGTCTGGGGTTACCTCTACTTTCATTTCTAGCGTATATAGGGTTTACCTCCTCTGCCCCCCCAGTCCCTGTTTGTCACCTAAATATTGTAACCAGTCTGGTATCTCCATCGCCTCTTCTCCTAGAAAGGGAAACAAATGTGGCAAGTCCACCGGATGCCGTAAAACGAAAGATTTGGAGTCCTTTTTTACTGTTAACGAGATCGGGTACCCCCATCGGTATGTGGCCCCTGACTTCCGAATTTTATCCAATAGAGGGCGTAGCATAGATCTCCTCTGGAGGGTAGCTCTGGATAGGTCGGGTAAAATTTTTATCTTCATACCCTCATATACCACCTCCTTAACCTCCCAAGCCTTACGACTTATCAACTCCTTGTGTGCATATCGGAAAAAACAGCAGATCACATCTCTGGGTCTCTCAAGGTTAATGGAGGGGGGTCCTGCTGCTCTGTGTAGCCTTTCAAACTCCAATTCTTCTAGGGGCACCTGAATACCCATTTGTTGGCATACCGCAGCTATAGTGGATTGCAGTGCCCCCCCTCCTACTGTCTCCGGTACCCCCCTAAATCTCAAATTCTTTCGTCTGTTGCGGTCTTCCATTTCCTCTAAACGGAGTTGCATAGAGGGGCATAAAAGTTAACATCAGACTGTACCTGCTCTAGTTGCGTAATACGGTCTGCCAGAGATACTTGCATACCTTCTCCCGCTGATAGCCTCTCCGCTAGCTGTTGTACCTCCGACCTCACCTCCTCCATGTCTCTCCGGTGGACCTCTTCTATTCGGGTCATCCACCCCTCCAGGTCTGCACGTGTCGGGAGGGCTTGTATATCCGCCCGTGTCGGAAGAGCCCGCAGGAGAGCCCTGAGATCTGCGTCTTCACCCAGCATTTGCCGGGAATCTTCCCCCTCCTGTGGTCTTTGAAATTGCTCCTCTCCCTCCTTCTCCACACAGGTCTCTCCGTCCAGCTTCACTGACGCGGCACGCGTCACTGGCGTGGGGGCGGCGTTCGTCGCTCCGCTGAATTCCCTGTCCGGCGCAGCTTCTCCAGACGCCGGTTCCTGCCTCCGGGCTGCCGCTGCTCTGGTACACGAAAAATACTGGGGGATCTCTGGCTGGGCAGGTACCCTCTGTGTCTTCGCCTCTCTTCTTCTCATTCCACCTGGTATGTTGTTGGGGGGGCCGTTTTTAGCCTAGTTGCTGGCTAAGGACACATGCCGCCTATCACTGCTGTTTAGCCTGGGGGTTAGAGGGAGCCGAGCCGGACTATGGCTCTCCTACTCCGCCATCTTGGACCACGCCCCACAAGCACCTCTTTCAAGGAAAAATTCGAAGAGGAGTTTGGACAGCGTGGAATCCCTGCCGCTGTTACCACACGCTGGAATTCCACACTGAGGCAATTGAAATCAGTGGTCAGCTGTGACCAGCTGAAACTGACTAGAATTCTTGAAGATGGGGGACACAGAGAGACTGTATTCACAGCTAGAGAGTGGAATCAGATTAAGGAACTCGTGGATGTCCTTCAACCTTTTGGAGAAGCCACAGACCTCTCACAGGGAGAAAAAAATTGTGACAATAAGTGCTGTTGTACCCTGTATCCTTTCCCTGAATCACCACTTGGAAAATCATAAAGAGAGCGTGCGCTACCTTGGTGGCTTGATTCGTAGCCTGCAAGAATCACTCAAAAGACGATTCGGAGGGATCTTTGTCAATGTGAGGATGGCAGATGAACACAATGATGTAGCAACCTTACCCTTCTCTGACCCTCTATACCTAAAAGCTGCTCTGCTGGATCCTTCATTTGGCACCATGTGGTTGACCCATGATGTTTTGGCTCCCGAAAATATCAAGGAGGCTGTGTCTGCGATGATAAAAAGTATGTTATGTTTTTGTAATAATCCAATGTAATGCCAGATTGTAGGCTATAAAAGAATGTCAGTATGTTGATATACTCTACTCAGAGGTCTTCAACCCTCTCCTCAGGGATCCCCAGACAGGCCATGTTTTTGTTTTCACCCTAAAATAACACACCTGTTTGAATTAGTCAACTACTACACATTAAGCCTTTGATTAATCAAATCAGGTGTGTTATTTCATGGGGAAAAACTAAAATATGGCCTGTTTGGGGGACCCCAAGGAGAGGGTTGAAGACCTATGTACTAGATTGTCATGATCTGGTTGCTTTTGATATTTCAGTTGTGTTGTGACCATTTATGCTTGTGTTCTTCAGACTTTATTCTCAAAGAAGAGGACTGCAAGCCCACCCCACCAACCACCGATGAAGACGAGCAAATGCCAGTGGCAGAGCCAGAGAGTCAGTCTGGGCTGTTCTCAGCATACCACAAAAAACAAAAGAAAGATTCATGTTCTACTCCCCAAATTCAGCTGAACCAGTATTTAGACATTTGTGATGGACAGCGTTGCCTTCAGTTTTGGGCCATGAACAGGCACATGTTCCCCTCTTTGTTCAGGGTAGCGGTAAGAGTTATGTCAGTCCCTGCATCAAGCGCACCTGTTGAACGTGTGTTCAGCCATGGTGGGGTGATAATGCGACCCCATCGCTCACAACTGAGCGAGAAAGTACTATCGAATTTAATTTTTTGCAAATGCAATGCATTGTAACTTTAGCTGGCCATGCACCTATAGATTATCTGCAGATGTTCTATGGTTAGATGGAAAAAGTTGGAGATTCCTCCATCCACACAGTTTAGCGAACATAGAGAAATCTGTTGCCCTTTTTCCATCTAACCATAGAAAATCTGCAGATAATCTATAGGTGTATGGCAAGCTTTACAATGCTTTGCATTTGAAAAAAATTAAACAAACAGCAAAAAAAAACAATTTGTAAGTAAGTGGCTCATCACCATTCAAGTGTCTACATATACTTTATTAGTTTGAAGTTTAATGTTTAATGCATTGTAACTTAAGCTGGCCAATGGCCATACACCTATAGATTATCTGCAGATGTTCTATGGTTAGATGGAAAAAGTGGGAGATTCCTCCATCCACACAGTTTAGCGAACATAGAGAAATCTGTTGCCCTTTTTCCATCTAACCATAGAAAATCTGCAGATAATCTATAGGTGTATGGCCAGCTTTACAATGCATTGCATTTGCAAAAAATTTAACAAACAGCAAAAAAAAATATTTGTAAGTGGCTCATCACCATTCAAGTGTCTAGATATACTTTATTATTTTGAAGTTTAATGTTGAAAATATTATTTTTAAAATAAAACCTTTCCTGAACAACACTGACTTTTAACTCATTTAAAGGTGGTAAATCAGTATTTTGACTTGATTTGTGACTTGACCAAAATAAATGACTTGACTTGACTTGCTTGACTTCTAGCAGGGACTCGACTTGACTTGCTTGCTTTTCGCCACAGTAACTTGGGACTTGCTTGTGACTTGAAGGTTAAGACTTAAGACTTGCTTATGACTTGCACATGTGTGACTTACTCCCATGTCTGGTACACAGTATATAATACATTGTACAGTTTCTAATACAGTGCAGGCTGTGTACACAGTATCTAATACAGTGTGTACATTTGCTAACACACTTCAGGCGGTGTACACAGTATCTAATACAGTGTGTACAGTTTCTAATAGACGTCAGGCGGTGTATTAAAAAATATATATATCAATTCTGCATTCAGTGTAGCCTATATAGACAGTGCATTCGGTGATGCTATACTTTCTAATACACTTCAGGCGGTATACACAGTATCTAAAACAGTGTGTGCAGTTTATTCTACACTTCTGGTGCTGTACACAGTATACAATACAGTGCAGCCATTGTACAATTTCTAATACAGTGTAGGCAGTGTACGCAGTATCTAATACAGTGTGTACAGTTTCTACTAGACATGTGCATTCAATTTCGTCCAAATGCATTTTCGTCCGAATTTTGGGTATTTTGGTTAACGTTTTAACAAACGATAACGAATGTGCAGAATCCAAAAACCGAAAGATCCGACATAAACAAATGCTTTATTTTCGTTTTCGTGGCAACAGTTCGATATAGATAGGAGATTCGACATGAGGCTGACAGTAGCGATCTGTGTCCATCGAACCTGTGGTCGAATGTGCCTAAACTCAGCTCTATTAGTCCAAGATTATTCGACATAGAGAGAAAAGATTTGACATGAAGATTTAACGAAGCAGTTTCCGCTAGCAGACATTAATGGTCAAATGCTCTGCCCATAGGCTATAGAAGAATTCTAATGTTGGTTGACTAGTAGTAATATTTAATAAATATAATTATTACTAGTGTCATACAACATTAGAATTCTACTATAGCTTGTAGGCAGAAGATTCTACCTTAATTATTTCGGATTTACGGACAAATGCATTTTTTAACGAAACTAAATAAAAACAAATTTCGGGAGTAACTAAATAAATGTATTTTTCGGAAACGAAATTCCGAAATTAAATATTTCAGTGTGCACATGTCTAATTTCTACTATACTTCTGGTGGTGTACACAGTATACAATACAGTGCAGCCGTTGTACAGTTTCTAATATAGTGCAGGCGGTGTACACAGTATCTAATACCATGTGTACAGTTTCTACCACACTTCTGGTGGTGTACACAGTATCTAATACAGTGTGTACAGTTTCTACCACACTTCTGGTGGTGTACACAGTATACAATACAGTGCAGCCATTGTAAACGTTCTAATACACTTCAGGCGGTATACACAGTATCTAATACAGTGTAGTGTGGTGTTGCAAAACAAAAAATACATCATGTCCGGAAGGCCACAAAGGAGAGGCAGACACTCACAGGCCACTAAAAGAGGGCAAGCAGCCTCTGTGTCTACAGTCAACAGTGGTGGTCGAGGACATGGTGCATCCTCTGCAGGTGGCCGTGGGGCATACTTGTCCTTTTTTGCTGCTGCTGCTGGCCATGTTTTTGAGGCAGAACATGCCTCAATAACCCAGGCTCTCTGTAGTTTGCCTTCCAATGCAGCTGTCAAAGTGGCCTATTCCACCGGCTCCCTGTCCACAGTCACTCCTTCCGTAGCCCCACCATCATGCATGGAGGAGTCCCCAGAATTATTCTACTACAGTGTCGGTTATATGCTGCTGGAGGATGCACAGTGATTTGAAGGCTCCAACGTTGGTTCACAGGTTGAGGAAGGGAGTAACGTGAGCCTAGAGAGAGGGGGTGCCACAGAAAGACAAGAAACTGGCAGTCATGTTCCCCCAGCTGCAGCATACTGCCAAGTTTGCTCTAGTGACGAGGAGGGAGAGGATGATGAGGTCACTAACTGTACTTGGGTGCCTGAGAGAAGAGAGGAGGAAAGTGAGGAGGAGGCACAACTCCAATGAGGCAGGATGTCCTCTAGGGGGCAGCCACCCTATTGCATCACACCGCAGAGCTCCACCAGTGCAGGACACTGCTGACTCCCCGCTGACTTTTAAAAGTTCCTTGGTGTGGGCCTTTTTCGACACCTATTCAACGTATGTCTGAAGCGGATCAAGCGTGGCCAGAACAGCAGCTGCTTGGGCACCACATGCTTGACCAGACATATGACGACCTGCCATGCAGTCAGTTGAAAGACCCACATCAAAGAAAAAGGTGGACTTCTCCTTGCTCCTCATCTGGGATCTCCAACCCTAGTATACCTCCTGTCCTCTCAAAAACCTGCACAGAGAGGAATGAAAGTAAAGCAATAGGTGTCCCAAGTACTTGCAGCCAATCTGCTGGCAGTACACCACCAATTGATTTTAGCAGGCAAATTTCCCTACCCCAGTTGCTGAACCATAAAAAGAAATTTGGTCCCAGCCATCCACATGCTCAGTGTCTAAATGCTAGCTTGGCCAAATTGCTAGCACTGCAACTGCTGCCTTTTCAGCTGGTAGACTCTGCCCCCTTTTGTGAATTTGTGGAATGTGCTGTACCTCAGTGGCAGGTTAAAAAAAGCCATTTCTTTTCACAGAAGGCCATTCCAGCTCTCTACCGGCACGTGGATGGCAATGTTTTGGCCTCATTGGACACGGCGTTCACCAGTAAGGTTCATATTACCGCTGATTAATGGTCCAGCAGGCATGGGCAGGGATGTTACCTTTCCTTCACGGTGCACTGGGTAACTCTGCTGGTAGCTGGAAAGGATGCAGGACAGGGTTCAGTGTTGTTGGAGCTTGTTCCACCACCACGCCTCCAAAATGCTAGTGGTGATTCTGCCGAGGCTCTCTCCTCCACCCCCTCCTCTTCTTCCTCTATAGCCTCTTCGGCAGATTTGTCCTCAGAACCAGCGGTGCTCCGTAAAGCTGCGCCAATATTAAATAATTGATTAAAAATGGAAAAGGGAACACAAATATCCAAACAATTATTAGACAAAAAGAATAATGTTCATATAAGACGTGACTATGAAGGAACATACAAAATGAATTGGATAATAAAATCCAGTGGTGACTGCAATAGTCTTTTTGTATATCTTCTTTAGAACGCAAAGTCTGGTTTCATGTAGCCGACAAACTTGTAATAGTCAGAGAATAAACACCACCGTGACAGGTCTATATTATCACACTGTGACATGCAGAAGTTTTGTTCGATCCCAACCACCTGTTAGATTGAACGCTTACCAGATGGCTGTATACACAGAGCACTGTATGTAAAGCCTGCAGCTTCCAAGGTAAACGATAACTGGTAGGACCGATCAACCCAGGAACAATTCATTCAAAAGGGAAAGGAGGATCTCTGCACCGTCCGCTCCACCCAGAAACATCCAACTAATTATCTCAGATATATAAAAGAAGGGGGCCGCCCATAGCGTAATACTGATATAAAATTGTTTATTTAGCTCAAAAAGATTAAAAGCACTTACATAGGTAAGAAGAAAACGAGCACAATGTAAAACACACTGCCGGCCGGTCAGTGTAAAACCCGTCCCCCGTTCAAAGTATGCGTGGTGGCGTTGCTGCGTGCCTTCCCATACGTCGTTTCATCATAGATGACGTTTTCAATGGGGAACGGGCGACGCAGTAACGCACCACCTATAAATAACCCAGCCTCCACCTGAATTGCATGAGGTCAGACTAGCGCCACCATCTTATGTATGGGCAAACAGCCCATACCAGATATTGATATGTAGCGCTTATGAAAAAAGGAAAAAGCCAATTAGACTGAAATAAAACTGCAATCTAAATAGATACTAAACCTCCATGACCATATACAGTCAGATGTCTGTATTTAACTATGGCATTTAAGAATACATTTAGGACCGAATAGCCCCAATATATTCAAACAGATGACATATCATAATGTATGCATATAGAAATCCGCATATTGATTACGAATGTTTTAATAGAGGGAAAAATATTAACATAATATAAAATGTTAATAGAGCCTAATAGTGAAAATGTGTCAAAAAGCAACATGAATACTAAGGAAATGTGCTAAAAACGTGTAATATGTGAGTATAAAAAGTATTAATAGTGATAATGTATGAGGAAAAAATAATAACTGTGATGTGTCCAAAATCTGAAATGGAATAAATGTATATTAGATCATAAATATGAAAAAAATTTTAATAAAAATAAAAAAAAATAAGTGTCCATGCAACATAATAATAATAACACATGCTGAAAGAAAAATGTCGGATGGAGATTAAAAGTGAATGTGTCAATAATGAAATAGACGCAAATCAATAAAATACGTGATCCAAATAGATGAAAAATTTAATTAAATGATATTTAGCAATTAAATCGATTACTATAATTAATTGTCATTAACAATTAATTAATCAATTGATAAATAAATTATCAATTATTATAATCAAAAATCAACCTCTTTATTATAGTGCATGTGACTATAAGTGAAAAACATGTGAATGTGATTCGATAAACAACTAGTGTGATACGTACAAATATAGTCCATATCTATTAAATGGATATGATGTAAAATGCATATAATCAGTATACAGACCCTACATGCATCTCAGGGGGAGTGTACATGTATAACAGAACCCAATGTAAAGAAGAGGAAGAAACGAACTTCCATCTTATAAATAAAAATCACAACACATTCGAAAGGGGAAAAGCATAAAAAAATAATATCATATAAAATAATACATAAAGAAAAAAACATCATAAAAAAGAGAAAAAAAAATAAAAAATATGTATAAAATTATAAAATAAAAAATACAGAATAATTGAGAACTTCCATAGACAGGAAAATTTGAAATATACATGCCACATATTAGGAATTATCAACAAAGGCATTAATGTCGGTATCTATATTCAACCCGTGTGGGGTGTAAGATTTTAGGCGATGGATCCATGCCATTTCTAGTTTAGAGATCTCTCTCACTAGAGAGCTCCCCCGCCAATGGGGTTTGAATTTATCAATCCCGAAGAATAGAGTATTAGAGGGATTCTTGTCGTGTACCAATAGATAATGTTTGGACACTGAATGTTTGGGGAAACCACTTATGATGTTAGATATGTGTTCCCCCAAACGTACGTGGAGAGGGCGCTTAGTTCGGCCCACATACTGCAGCCCACAGGGGCACTGTAGCATATATACCACCCCCTTAGAGGAACATGTTATACATGGTTTAATAGTGTGACTTTTTCCTGTAGATGTACACATAAAGGAGGTAGTACGTCTCCCAACATTCCTATTGAGGGAACAGACTCTGCATTTGCCAAACTTGTAGTACCCCGTAAGTTGATCAAAAAAACCCCTTGTGTTTGTTGGGGGGTCTACAACATTGGCTGCAATTTGGTTCCTCAAGAAAGGTAACCCTTTAAAAATCACTTGAGGTCTGTCTGGCAGTAGGTCCTTCAGAATGGTGTCGCTTTTGACAATGTGCCAATGCTTATTGACAAGTTGTTTGATACCTTTATGTTGTAGTGAATAGGAAGTAATAAATGGGACTCCATTCCTAAAACGGTCCCTTTGTCTCGGGCCTCTATCAACTAATAGATCAGTTCTTTCTAGATCTTTCACATCATCCAGAGTCTTCGTCAGTTCTTCTAATTTGTAGCCTTTCTCAACAAACCTCTCTATGAGAATATTGGATTGAGCCAAGAATTCATCCTGTTCTGTACAGTTCCTTTTTAATCTAACAAATTGGCTCTTGGGGAACGAATTGAGCCATGGTGAATGGTGACAACTCCCTATAGGAATAAATGAGTTCCTATCAGTGGCTTTGAAATGAGTGGATGTCTTAAATCTATTGTTTTCTATTCTGATGTTGAGATCTAGAAAATGAATAGTTTCCTGACTCATTTCATATTTTAATTCTATTCCCCTATAGTTGACATTTAGGGACTGTATGAAAGACTGCAGATCGCTAGCCTGGCCATCCCATAGGAGGAGGATGTCATCAATGTAACGTGCCCAAAGCACTAATTGGGGTGTGTTCTGGGCATAGATGACATCCAACTCCTCCCATTGGGCCATAAACAGGTTAAATATTTTTTTTCCTTAATTGGATATTACCTGTTTTTGAGAGCTGATTGCAGCCCAAATAACCCCAAGGTGACTCTGTTTAGCAGTACCTTGTAAGGCACTCTACCTGTAGCAGATATTTACAATACCCCATTTCAGGACATTAATTGGAAGTTGAAACTAATTTATTCTAACATTGATGCCGGTCTGTCTTTGCCTCCGGAAACCTACACATGCCGGATTGAATTATCAACATATTCCCACGGGTACATTCCCATTTTGGCATCACCACTTGACCGCTTCTCTCCATTAATGCCAATTATGTCTGTTTGCTGGTGTTCTCCTGTTGGAAATCTACACATTCACAAGCTCTGAAGAGAATTTAATCCCTTTCTCTCCTCCTCTCAATGTGGCGGAAGATATTTATTATTTCTACTACCCAGCTAGAACTGTCCATCATTATCACCTTGATTAGAGGTTGACTCTCCACAGTACATCTCGGCTTTCTCCATCTTCCAGTATTTCCCCTTGTTTCCCTCCCATAAAAAACCCCCCCACCTTTTTCCTCCCCCCCATCTCCCCGTCTCTTTTTTGGCCAGGCTGGGGGCATACTTCGCCCCCATAGCCACACCAACTCATTGTAGATAGAATTGGTTGTTGAACCAAAAATAGTTGTGTGTAGCTATGTATCTAAGTAAGGTCATAATGAAGGCCACCTGATCTTTAGAAAGGTGGGGTTCCTGTTGTAAATAATTGTTGACAGCTTCAAACCCCAACTCGTGAGGGATTATAGTGTATAGGGACGTGACGTCCGCCGTCACCATCCATATGCCTGGTTTGACAGTGATGTTGCCCAACATATTGATGACCTGCCTAGAATCCTTGATGAAGGATGGCATCTTAGCCACCAGGGGCTGCAAATAAGAATCAATGTACTTACCCACCCGGGAAGTCACTGAATCAATCCCACTAACTATGGGACGCCCGGGTGGGCAAGAAGGATTCTTATGCAGTTTAGGTAGGTAGTAGAGAACTGGAGTTCTTGGGGCCCTGGGGATGAGATATAATGCTTCTTTGGGATTTAAAATCCCTGTATTTTGGCCTATCTTAATTAACTTCTCCAAATCCCTGGTGAATTGGATTTTGGGGTCAGAAGATAGTTTAATATATGTGGTCTCATCATCAGCAATCCTATGCATCTCTGTGAGGTAAGTTTCCCTGTCCAACACCACAAGGGCCCCCCCTTATCGGCTGGCCGAATGACCAGATCTTTCCTTTCACACAATGAATCAAGACCTTCCTGCAGTGTCTTACTCATTCTAATTTTTTGGGTTTCCATACATTCAAGGTCTCTCAATAGAACGTCTCGAAACACCCGAAGTGAAGGTGCCAATCCTCCCGGAGGGTTGAAAAGGGAGGCGTTAGCCAACCCTGAATGAACTACCTGTGAAGCCATTGAGTTGGTTTGAGTAGTTCTATTAGAAAAAGGGTTATTGCTCATATAGCGTTTAATATTGAGCCTACGTACAAATTTATGTATGTCCATGTATGTATGGAATTTATTCAGACCTTTTGGGGGTGCAAATTTTAGACCCTTATCTAAGATGGACTGCTCAGATTCAGACAGGGGCCTAGAACTCAAATTAAAAATGCCCTTCCCCATCACACCCTTGCTCGCTTTAATTGCTCGGGTCCGCCTCCCCCCTCTGGTTCCTCTCCTATTTCGCCCCAAACGTTTTTTTCCTTGTGTTGTTCGGGGAAAACCCCAACCATTAGGTAAAAGAGGGGGTGGGGGTAAACCCTGTATTCCTCCGTCAACATTAGGACCAGAGTAAAAACCCTGTGTGGAATTATTTATTGACTGGGACTGAGAAAAAGGATTGGGAATAGATTCCTCATACGGACCATTAGCATCGCTTAGGGGGAAGAATGTATTCCTAACTGGAACCCCATAGTCCCAATCAGAGCCTCTCCCTATAGTGTCAAAGAAAGGGGATGGGGGCTCAAAGGCCCTATTGCTGGGTTGTCCCCATCCTCTATGTTGACTCACCTGGGTCTCATTAGCGGGTGGGTTAGGGTGCTGATCCCACCCTTTATTCCGTGGAGGGTATTGTCCCACTACATTAGGGGGGAATTGTGGGGGTGGATATGGATACCCCCCATTGGATGTATACGCTCCATAATTAGATCTCGACGGGCCCCCCGATTGGAAATTGCCTCGATGGAGTGGCAGCCCCCTATTTTTACCACGTCCCCTCCGAGGGGACTGGTAAAACTGATGGGTCCCATTTGATTGGGTCTTATTAATAGGGTTAGCCCGCTTAGGTATAGGGGGTTGGCTTGGCATACCCCCACCTCCTCCCATGGGATCTATAGGATTAGTCACCTCCATAGTAGGGTCATTTTGTTTAGATAATTCATCCAACAATTTTTTTTGCCACTCGAATACAACATTCCCTGTATAATCTGCCAAGTCTCTGTTGTATTTCTTCTTTTTCTTAACTCGCTGGTCCTTATCCTCTTTTTCAAGGATTTTTAAAAGGCTTTGCGATTTATCTCTATACTCGTTACTGTCCTTAGTGGTGGCCAATTTGATTTGGATATTTTTAATCTCATCATCTAATTTAGATAATTTGATTGTTTTCCTTTCCACAAGAAATTTCAGGAAGGAGACACCTGCTTGGTTAAAATACTTAAACCATTCTTCAAGGTCTAGGTCACCCTTTTGAGGGGCCACCTCCCACCTCAAACTTCTTGGAACCATAGAGAATTTGATGTACGTTTCTAGATACTCAATATCCCATTTAGTATGGTTTTCTGAGATCATCAAATTCTTTAAACGGATGAAAGTGCCACTCAAATCGCTTTCATCCTGTGTGTACCTTTCAAATACACCTTCTACATCAAGCACCCTAGAAGTTCTAAAATCAAAGACATCCATATCAAGGATGCTGTGGAGGAAGGAAGCCTAACCTAAAAGGCTGCTGCTAGAAGTGGGATACTCACACATAGAATAAAGCTGCGCCAATATTAGATAATTAAATATAAATGGAAAAGGGAACACAAATAACCAAACAATTATTAAACAAAAAGAATAATGTTCATATAAGACGTGACCATGGAGGAGTATACAAAATAAATTGGATAATATAGTCCAGTAGTGACTGCAATAGTCCTATTAATATATCTTCTTTAGAACGCAAAGTCTGGTTTCACGTAGCCGACAAACTTGTAATAGTCAGAGAATAAACACCACCGTGACAGGTCTATATTATCACACTGTGACATGCAGAAGTTTTGTTCGATCCCAACCACCTGTTAGATTGAACGCTTACCAGATGGCTGTATATACAGAGCACTGTATGTAAAGCCTGCAGCTTCCAGGATAAACGATGACTGGTAGGACCGATCAACCCAGGAACAATTCATTCAAAAGGGAAAGAAGGATCTCTGCACCGTCCGCTCCACCCAGAAACATCCAACTAATTATCTCAGATATATAAAAGAAGGGGGCCGCCCATAGCGTAATACTGATATAAAATTGTTTATTCAGCTCAAAAAGATTAAAAGCACTTACATAAGTAAGAAGAAAGCGAGCACAATGTAAAACACACTGCCGGCCGGTCAGGGTAAAACCCGTCCCCCGTTCAAAGTCTGCGTGGTGGCGTTGCTGCGTGCCTTCCCATACGTCGTTTCGTCATAGATGACGTTTTCAATGGGGAACGGGCGACGCAGTAACGCACCACCTATAAATATCCCAACCTCCACCTGAATTGCATGAGGTCAGACTAGCGCCACCATCTTATGTATGGGCAAACAGCCCATACCAGATATTAGTATGTAGCGCTTGTGAAAAAAGAAAAAAGTCAATTAGACAGGAATAAAACTGCAATCTAGATAGATACTGAACCTCCATGACCATATAAAGTCAGATGTCTGTATTTAACAATGGCATTTAAGAATATATTTAGGACCGAATAGCCCCAGTATATTCAAACAGATGACATATCATAATGTATGCATATAGAAATCCGCATATTGATTACGGATGTTTTAATAGAGGGAAAAATATTAACATAATGTGAAATGTTAATGAAGCATAATAGTGAAAATATGTCAAAAAACAACATGATTAAAAGGAACATGTGCTAAAAAGCGTGTAATATGTGAGTATAAAAAGTATTAATAGTGATAATGTATGAGGAAAAAATAATAACTGTGATGTGTCCAAAATCTGAAATGGAATAAATATATATTAGATCATAAATATGAAAAAAAATTAAATAAAAATAAAAATAATAAGTGTCCATACAACATAATAATAATAACACATGCTGAAAACACATGATCACTAAAAAATGTCGGATGGAAATTAAAAATGAATGTGTCAATAGTGAAATGGACGCAAATCAATGAAATAGGTGATCCAAATGGATGAAAAATTAAATTAGATGATAATTAGCAGATATATCAATTACTATATATAATTGTCATTAACAATTAATTAATCAATTAATCAATTATCAATTAATATATTTAATTATCAACCTCCTTACTATAGTGCATGTGACCATAAGTGAAACCATGTGAATGTGATTCAATAAACGCCTAGTGTGATGCGTACAAATATAATACATATCTATTAAATGAATATGATGTAAAATATATATACTCAGTATACAGACCCTACATGCATCTCAGGGGGAGTGTACATGTATAACAGGACCCAATATAAAAAAGAGGAAGAAACGAACTTCCATCTTATAAATAAAAATCACAACACATTCGAAAGGGGAAAAGCATAACATAAATAATAATCATATAAAATAAAAACATCGTAAAGGAAAAAACATCATAAAAGAGAAGAAAAAATAAAAAATATGTGAAAATTAAAAATAAAAAATAAGAATAATTAAAAACTTCCATAGGAAGAAAAATTTGGAATATACATGCCACATATTAGGAATTATCAACAAAGGCATTAATGTCGGTATCTATATTCAACCCGTGTGGGGTGTAAGATTTTAGGCAATGGATCCATGCCATTTCTAGTTTAGAGATCTCTCTCACTAGAGAGCTCCCCCGCCAATGGGGTTTGAATTTATCAATCCCGAAGAATAGAGTCTTAGAGGGATTCTTGTCGTGTACCAATAGATAGTGTTTGGACACTGAATGTTTGGGGAAACCACTTATGATGTTAGATATGTGTTCCCCCAAACGTACGTGGAGAGGGCGCTTAGTCCGGCCCACATACTGCAGCCCACAGGGGCACTGTAGCATATATACCACCCCCTTGGAGGAACATGTTATACATGGTTTAATAGTGTGACTTTTTCCTGTAGATGTACACATAAAGGAGGTAGTACGTCTCCCAACATTCCTGTTGAGGGAACATACTCTGCATTTGCCACACTTGTAGTACCTCGTAAGTTGATCAAAAAAAACCCTTGTGTTTGTTGGGGGGTCTACAACGTTGGCTGCAATTTGGTTCCTCAAGGAAGGTAACCCTTTAAAAATCACTTGAGGTCTGTCTGGCAGTAGGTCCTTCAGAATGGTGTCACTTTTGACAATGTGCCAATGTTTATTGACAAGTTGTTTGATATCTTTATGCTGTAATGAATAGGAAGTAATAAATGGGACTCCATTCCTAAAGCGGTCCCTTTGTCTCGGGCCTCTATCAACTAATAGATCAGTTCTTTCTAGATCTTTCACGTCATTCAGAATCTTCGTCAATTCCTCTAATTTATAACCTTTCTCGACAAACCTCTCTATGAGAATATTGGATTGAGCCAAAAATTCTTCCTGTTCTGTGCAGTTCCTTTTCAATCTAACAAATTGGCTCTTGGGGACCGAATTGAGCCATGGTGAATGATGACAGCTCCCTATAGAAATAAATGAATTCTTATCAGTGGCTTTGAAATGAGTGGATGTCTTAAATCTATTGTTTTCTATTCTGATGTTAAGATCTAGAAAATGAATAGTTTCCTGACTCATTTCATATTTTAATTCTATTCCCCTAGAGTTGACATTTAGGGACTGTATGAAGGACTGCAGATCGCCAGCCTTGCCATCCCATAGGAGGAGGATGTCATCAATGTAACGTGCCCAAAGAACTAGTTGGGGTGTGTTCTGGGCATAGATGACATCCTCCTACCATTGGGCCATAAACAGGTTGGCCAGGCTGGGGGCATACTTCGCCCCCATGGCCACACCAACTATTTGTAGATAGAATTGGTTGTTAAACCAAAAATAGTTGTGTGTAGCTACGTATCTAAGGAAGGTCATGATGAAGGCCACCTGATCTTTAGAAAGGTGGGGTTCCTGTTGTAAGTAATTGTTGACAGCTTCAAACCCCAACTCGTGAGGAATTATAGTGTATAAGGACGTGACGTCCGCCGTCACCATCCATATGCCTGGTTTAACAGTGATGTTGCCCAGCATATTGATGACCTGCCTGGAATCCTTAATGAAGGATGGCATCTTAGCCACCAGGGGCTGCAAATAAGAATCAATATACTTACCCACCCGGGAAGTCACTGAATCAATCCCACTAACTATGGGACGCCCGGGTGGGCAAGAAGGGGAGTAGGATGTCATCTATGCCCAGAACACACCCCAACTAGTTCTTTGGGCACGTTACATTGATGACATCCTCCTCCTATGGGATGGCCAGGCTGGCGATCTGCAGTCCTTCATACAGTCCCTAAATGTCAACTCTAGGGGAATAGAATTAAAATATGAAATGAGTCAGGAAACTATTCATTTTCTAGATCTTTTTTTTTTTCAAAGAAGTTTATTGAATGAAGTCAAACAATTTAACAGGACTTTAAGCTTATTGTACATATTACAACATCCATATTTACAAAAAGAGAAACGATCTCCAGCAACGGTAAACAAGGTAATTTGAGCAAATAAAAAGAGATACAAGTATGAAAAATTTAACATAGCCTTTCAGGCAAACGTAGGCATTGGTAGGTGAAGAGACAATGAAGTGTCGGTTGTAATGGTAATAAGAGAGATATTGAGCCGTACTATGTTCAGTTGTGGTAGAGGGGAGGCATTGTATCCTGAGGTCAGACCAGTAGTTAGAATTGAGCGATAAGGGGGTCATGTGATCAAGTGCGTAGGGTCTAGTAAAGGTTATAACCCCTGAGCTCAGGGGTGATGATACATACGAGTCATATCAGTGTTTACCTAGTCAGGAAGTGTAAGTGATGTACGGAATATTCAGCACAACTTATCCTATGTGACTGTTTGGAGATGGGATAAGCATCTAAGCGAACGTGCTAAAGGAGGGGAGGGGGATGGACAGAAGGGGAGGGCAGGTATGAAGGAAGAATAGGCGGGTAGCAGCGGTGATCATATCTTGCTTCCCTTCCCAGACAGAGCATGTTATGTCTGATGATTGTGTGGCTATCGCCAACAGGTGGGGAGGTTATGGTTCTCTTTGGAGTGGGAGTAACGTCCCTCTGCAAGAGATAAGGAGGCGGGGGTGCATTATTCCCGCATTCTTAACTTGTTGGCTCCGGTTTATTCAGAGTCAGGTTGAGCGGTTATATAATTGAGAGAATTCTGTGGTAGTTTGGAAGTGTATCCAACAGGCCCATTTGAGGCCATATTTTTGTGGCGTGTCGCGAGAGCAAAGAATGAGTTCTTCCAATTCAGCTGTTCTTTTAATTTTTCTAAACCATTCTTTGAGATTGGGAATGTTTTGGGTATTCCAATGAACAGGAATGCAGTGTTTTGCCGCATTGATCATGTGCATTGCCAAGGATTTGTGGTAAGATGACTGAGGGAGGTGTGTGTGATGAAGCAGAAATTGAGAAGGGGTAAAGGGTAGATCATAAGACGTGACCTGTGTAGTGATGCAGTGAACTTCCTTCCAGAAATCCTGTATACGAGGGCATTGCCACCATATATGTAACAATGTACCCCTATCTGTCAGGCACCTCCAGCAGGAATCTGGGATATCGTGATTAAATTTGTGTAATAGGGACGGAGTGCGGTACCAACGCGTCTGAATCTTGTAACCGTTCTCCTGTGTTGAAACATTCATGGAGCCTTTGTGGATGTTTGTGTGTATGTTAGACCAGTCTGCCCCCGATAAATTTATGGAGAGGTCTCTCTCCCAAGCTTTGCACATGGTGGATTCGTCAGGCCGGCGATCTGTGAAAAGAAGGGAATGGGTCATAGATATAAGGTGCGTCTGGGGAGACGTTTGCGTACAAAGTTTTTCAAAAGGTGACAGGATCCTGGAGCAAGAGGCGCGTCTGCCCAAACAGCTCAAGAAGTGAGTAATCTGGTTGTACTTCCAGGTCGGGATAATAGGTTTGTCATGTGTCTCGGCTAATTGGGCAGTAGATAACAATCGCTCGCGAGCATAAAAGTGATGCGCTCTAGATCTTAACATCAGAATAGAAAACAATAGATTTAAGACATCCACTCATTTCAAAGCCACTGATAGGAATTCATTTATTCCTATAGGGAGCTGTCATCATTCACCATGGCTCAATTCGGTCCCCAAGAGCCAATTTGTTAGATTGAAAAGGAACTGCACAGAACAGGAAGAATTTTTGGCTCAATCCAATATTCTCATAGAGAGGTTTGTCGAGAAAGGTTATAAATTAGAGGAATTGACAAAGATTCTGAATGACGTGAAAGATCTAGAAAGAACTGATCTATTAGTTGATAGAGGCCCGAGACAAAGGGACCGCTTTAGGAATGGAGTCCCATTTATTACTTCCTATTCATTACAGCATAAAGGTATCAAACAACTTGTCAATAAACATTGGCACATTATCAAAAGTGACACCATTCTGAAGGACCTACTGCCAGACAGACCTCAAGTGATTTTTAAAGGGTTACCTTCCTTGAGGAACCAAATTGCAGCCAACGTTGTAGACCCCCCAACAAACACAAGGGTTTTTTTTGATCAACTTACGGGGTACTACAAGTGTGGCAAATGCAGAGTATGTTCCCTCAACAGGAATGTTGGGAGACATACTACCTCCTTTATGTGTACATCTACAGGAAAAAGTCACACTATTAAACCATGTATAACATGTTCCTCCAAGGGGGTGGTATATATGCTACAGTGCCCCTGTGGGCTGCAGTATGTGGGCCGGACTAAGCGCCCTCTCCACGTACGTTTGGGGGAACACATATCTAACATCATAAGTGGTTTCCCCAAACATTCAGTGTCCAAACACTATCTATTGGTACACGACAAGAATCCCTCTAAGACTCTATTCTTCGGGATTGATAAATTCAAACCCCATTGGCGGGGGAGCTCTCTAGTGAGAGAGATCTCTAAACTAGAAATGGCATGGATCCATCGCCTAAAATCTTACACCCCACACGGGTTGAATATAGATACCGACATTAATGCCTTTGTTGATAATTCCTAATATGTGGCATGTATATTCCAAATTTTTCTTCCTATGGAAGTTTTTAATTATTCTTATTTTTTATTTTTAATTTTCACATATTTTTTATTTTTTCTTCTCTTTTATGATGTTTTTTCCTTTACGATGTTTTTATTTTATATGATTATTATTTATGTTATGCTTTTCCCCTTTCGAATGTGTTGTGATTTTTATTTATAAGATGGAAGTTCGTTTCTTCCTCTTTTTTATATTGGGTCCTGTTATACATGTACACTCCCCCTGAGATGCATGTAGGGTCTGTATACTGAGTATATATATTTTACATCATATTCATTTAATAGATATGTATTATATTTGTACGCATCACACTAGGTGTTTATTGAATCACATTCACATGGTTTCACTTATGGTCACATGCACTATACAGTATAGTGATAATTAAATATATTAATTGATAATTGATTAATTGATTAATTAATTGTTAATGACAATTATATATAGTAATTGATATATCTGCTAATTATCATCTAATTTAATTTTTCATCCATTTGGATCACCTATTTCATTGATTTGCGTCCATTTCACTATTGACACATTCATTTTTAATTTCCATCCGACATTTTTTAGTGATCATGTGTTTTCAGCATGTGTTATTATTATTATGTTGTATGGACACTTATTATTTTTATTTAAATTTTTTTCATATTTATGATCTAATATATATTTATTCCATTTCAGATTTTGGACACATCACAGTTATTATTTTTTCCTCATACATTATCACTATTAATACTTTTTATACTCACATATTACACGCTTTTTAGCACATGTTCCTTTTAATCATGTTGTTTTTTGACATATTTTCACTATTATGCTTCATTAACATTTCACATTATGTTAATATTTTTCCCTCTATTAAAACATCCGTAATCAATATGCGGATTTCTATATGCATACATTATGATATGTCATCTGTTTGAATATACTGGGGCTATTCGGTCCTAAATATATTCTTAAATGCCATTGTTAAATACAGACATCTGACTTTATATGGTCATGGAGGTTCAGTATCTATCTAGATTGCAGTTTTATTCCTGTCTAATTGACTTTTTTCTTTTTTCACAAGCGCTACATACTAATATCTGGTATGGGCTGTTTGCCCATACATAAGATGGTGGCGCTAGTCTGACCTCATGCAATTCAGGTGGAGGTTGGGATATTTATAGGTGGTGCGTTACTGCGTCGCCCGTTCCCCATTGAAAACGTCATCTATGACGAAACGACGTATGGGAAGGCACGCAGCAACGCCACCACGCAGACTTTGAACGGGGGACGGGTTTTACACTGACCGGCCGGCAGTGTGTTTTACATTGTGCTCACTTTCTTCTTACTTATGTAAGTGCTTTTAATCTTTTTGAGCTGAATAAACAATTTTATATCAGTATTACGCTATGGGCGGCCCCCTTCTTTTATATATCTGAGATAATTAGTTGGATGTTTCTGGGTGGAGCGGACGGTGCAGAGATCCTTCTTTCCCTTTTGAATGAATTGTTCCTGGGTTGATCGGTCCTACCAGTCATCGTTTATCCTGGAAGCTGCAGGCTTTACATACAGTGCTCTGTATATACAGCCATCTGGTAAGCGTTCAATCTAACAGGTGGTTGGGATCGAACAAAACTTCTGCATGTCACAGTGTGATAATATAGACCTGTCACGGTGGTGTTTATTCTCTGACTATTACAAGTTTGTCGGCTACATGAAACCAGACTTTGCGTTCTAAAGAAGATATATTAATAGGACTATTGCAGTCACTACTGGACTATATTATCCAATTTATTTTGTATGCTCCTCCATGGTCACGTCTTATATGAACATTATTCTTTTTGTTTAATAATTGTTTGGTTATTTGTGTTCCCTTTTCCATTTATATTTAATTATCTAATATTGGCGCAGCTTTACCCATTCATATAATGCCATGCTTACATTCAAAGGGAATGCAACATGCCCATCAACCGCCTCATTTGCCCACCAGGTGGAACTCAATGTTGGCAATGCTGCAGCCGCTGCACACACATCAGAGGGCCATCAATGAGTACCTGTGCGAGTATGGCACCAGGACAGGGTCAGGGGCGCTTGGCTTCTTTTCGCCTTGCCAGTGGCTACTGATCAAGAATGCACTGTCCTGTCACCATTTGAGGAGGCCACAAGGATGATGAGCAGCAACCATGCATGCATCAGTGACACTGTCCCTCTAGTCTTCCTGCTGGAGCACACGCTTCGTGGAATCATGGACAGGGCACTTGAGGCAGAACAGTGGAAGGAAGAAGAGGACTTCCTTTCCTCTTAAGGCCCCCTGTATCCAGATAGCATTTCTGCGGGCCCGCCAAACACACAGGAAGAAGAGGAGGATTGTGTCAGCATGGATGTAGATGATAACACTCAGCAGCAGTCTTCAAGGGATGGTTTTCAGTTCCCTGAAACCCAAGGAGTTGTGCTTGGCTGGGAGGAAGTAGTTACAGATAATGTAACTACATGACCTCCCTGATTCTGCAAAGCCTGCAAAAGGACCCTAGGATTCGTGGTATCAAGGAGAGGGATCATTACTGGCTGGCAACCCTTCTTGATCCACGTTACAAGGGTAAGGTTGCAGAACTCATCCTGCCTTTGCAGAGGGAGCAGAGGATGAAACATCTTCAAGAGGCTTTGAAGAAAGTTTTGTGCAACGCATTTCCAGACCCTGGGAGGTTACCATTTCCTGGTGCTGGACAACGTGTTGCTGAGGCTTCGTTCAGTAAAAGGGAAGAGCGGTTAAGAAGGTGGCCGGCTGACCGATGCCTTTAAACAATTTTTTAGTCCTCAGTGCCAAGGTCTGATCGGTTCCAGCAACCATGGCCAGTGTCTGCATTATATGGTGCAGGAATATCTAGGGGCAAGAGCAGACTTGGAGACCTTTCCAACAGAGCATCCACTGGGTTACTGGGTCTTGAGGATGGACCACTGGGCAGAACTTGCTCAATATGCAATTGAGCTACTGGCCTGTCCTGCATTCATTGTGCTTTCTGAACGTACATTCAGTGCTGCTGGAGGGTTTGTAACGAATCAAATAGTGCCCCTGTCCACAGACTCCGTTGATAGGCTCATATTCATAAAAATTAATCAGTCTTGGATCAGCAGCTATCAAGCACCTGATGCTGATGTAACTGATTACATTTGCTATGGATCTGGGATACCTTGAAGACTGCCTATGCTGACTATCCTAATTCTCCTTAATCTTGATGATGCTAGCTTCCAACAATATTTTTGATTTAGGGAACCACCACCACCACCACCCAAGGCACAATTTTTCTGCCCCTGTTTAACAGGTGCATGTCATTTAAAATTTTTAATCTAATATTTCACAACAGGGCCCGTTCCTGTGCCCAACAAGAGTATCTGTAAGGGGTTACAGTGTTGTGGCACCACCACCCAAGGCCCAATTTTTCTGCCCCATTTAACAGGGGCATGTAATTACAGTTTTTGATATAATATTTCACAGCAGGGCCCGTTCCTGCGCCCAACAAGAGTAACTGTGAGGGCTTACAGTGTTCTGGTACCACCAACACCTAAGGCCCAGTTTTTCTGCAGAGTATACGGGGCAGGCTGTATAGTATATATACTGCTGCTCAGAGTATATAGTGCCTGGGGAACCCCCACGCCATTTTTTTAAAAAATTGGGTCCGGGGTTCCCCTTAATATCCATACCAGACCTGAAGGGCCCATTTTTTTTTTTTGGGGTATTTTTATCTATATTGCCGGGATCCAACAATACATTACAACCGTGAGCAGTTTTAAATGAAATTTTTTCCTTTTAGAAATTTTATTTTGCTGTGGCACTGTTATAAATAAAAAATGGGAAAGATGTGCTACTTTACAGGCCTACTAAGGACACCCCCAGGCACGATATTTAAAGGAATATTTCATTTTTTTTTACTTTAAGCGTTATTAAAATCACTGCTCCTGGAAAAAAACATACGTTTTTTAAAACTTTTTTTTTTTTTTGCATTGATACATGTCCTCTGGGGCAGGACCCGGGTCCCCAAACAATTTTTATGGCAATAACTTTAATATAAGCCTTTAAAATTAGCACTTTTGATTTTTCACGTTCCCATCCCATAGACTTTAACGGTGTTTGCACAAATCCTTTGCCTGTTCGCATTTTCTGCTGCAAACCAAACTGAGGGGTGTTCGGCTCATCCCTAATTTAGAGGCATAAAAAAAATGCCAGACACCTCCTAACAGCAGTTTTTTTTTGTCCACGTGCACAAGGCCTAAAAGCTTTTTTGTTTATTTCTTAATCGTACAGGACACAGACATAGGTTTAGACCACTGGGCTATATGTGGCTACCCTTCAGGTGATTGGACACGGACAAACAGTACTGTTAGGACCCCCATAGAACCCCTCCCACTGACAGGTATCCTCCATTTTTATGTTAGTGTCTGGCCTTTATTTTCTCCCGAGAGTTTTTTTCTTTTTTTTATATCTGATGCTGTTTCAGCCAATTATGATTATACAGGATTTATATAGCGCCAACAGTTAGCACTTTACAACATGTGGGTAGATAGTACAGTTACAATACAATTCAGTACAGGAGGAATTAGAGGGCCCTGCTCATTTAGAGATTACAATCTAGCCAATGGCACAGTTTCCAGATTGGTACCCAGACCCCGTTGTAGGATAGGACAGAGCTGGCCTGAAAAAATACTTTGGGCACTGAATCCTTGGTTAGGAGCTCCTGCTGGGTACACTGTGCAATGCAGGGAGTTAGCCGCAGGGCAGTGGCGTTCTGTGCAGGTGTGACCAAGTCCCTGAAGAACCCTTTGTAGGTATGCTCTTCCATGGTGAGTGAAGTAGAAGTGCTCTGTTCCACCTTAAAGTGGTTGTAAAGTTATAAATATTTTTTTAAATAAACATGTTATGCTCCTCTTCTCGGGTCCCCTGCGAGCGCTCCTGGCTATTTTCGGGTCCCTCGCAAGTGCTCCCTTCTCATTGGCCATGATTGACAGCAGCAGCAGCCATTGCTCCCACTGCTGTGTCTGAGCGAATGTGGAGGGAGAGAGCCATAGCAGGTTCAAGATCGGGCTCAGGTGAGTATGGGGGAGGGGGTGCTGGAGCGAGGGGGGAGCGGCATGCAGAAAGTTCACCTGAATGCATTAAAAGAGAAGTATGAGAATTATTTTTTATTTGCTTGAATCATACTTACCTAGGTGGATGCAGCATCGGTCCCCCATCGGCTCTAAGGATGAGAACTGAGCGATCAAACACAGCTGATCACTTGGTTCTGTCAGTCACCATCTCTCTGCTCTGCACCTCTGCGTGGATCCCGGCCATATGGTTACGATCTTTCCCAAGTCTGGACCAGCTTTGCGACATCAGCCGACAGGGGGGCTTTAGCCTACTGTCTACTGAAAACGGGTCACTTGAGTGCAGAAAGATCGGCACTCCTGTGATCCACAGGAGAAGTACAGCCAAACAAGCTTTGGCTGTAAAACGTTATGCCTTTAGAACCACTTTAAATATTGCAACTGTTCTGATTGCTGAAGGTTGTTAGGTAAATGCTTTGCCCTTTAGCCCAGGTTCGGCTCGCGCATGTTCGGCTCGTCACAGGCTGGACCCTGGGGCAGGTAAGTGTCCGTTTAGTAAAAGTCAGCAGTTGTAGTATTTGTAGCTGCTGACTTAAAAATGTATTTTTTTAAGTGGAACTCCGCTTTAACCCTTTCATACACGTGGCTGTATGGTTAAAGCAGTGTGACAGTGTGACTATAAAGCAGCTACTACTATTCGGTGAGAGCTGTGTTTATCCTTTGTGAATACAGTGGAACCTCGGATTACGAGCATAATCCGTTCCAGGAGTATGCTCGTAATCCAAAGTACTCGCATATCAAAGCGAGTTTTCCCATTGAAGTCAATGGAAATGAAAATAATTTGTTCCGCATTGACTTCAATGGGATGCAATACCGCATGCGGCCAGAGGTGGGGGGGGCCAGAGAGCCTCAGAAACGTTCGAAAAGGCCCGGGCACCCTTCGTCTGACCTTGGCAAACCTCGGAAAGACTGTTCACGAGCCTTTCCGAGGTTTGCCGAGGTCAGCCAAAGTGTGTTCGGGCCTTTCCGTGCATTTCCGAACACCGACGATCGGCGCTGTTCAGCTCCGGCGCCCCCCACCTCAGGCCAAAAGCGGTACTGCACACCGCTTTTGGCCTGAATCCTGCTTGTTTTGCGAGACAACACTCGCAAACCGAGTTAGGATTTTTAGAAATACAGTGCTCGTTTTGCGAAATGCTCGTAAACCGCGTTACTCGCAAACCGAGGTTCCACTGTAGTTCCAGTTTTCCACTCATCCCTTCTCCCATCCAAGTTTCAAAATACAATACAAAAACACAAATACCCTGGACTGGTCATTGAGTAACGACAGTGCCGATCCTGACCTCCCTGGGGCCCTAAGCAAAATTCTGCTGAGGGGCCCTCTACCTGACCCGTGATGCTGTGAGCTATGTAAACCATTTGCCATTGCCACACAGTCACACCTGACACTTCAGCGCTCCCAATACAATCCTCCCTCCTTTAAACAAAACAGTCAAAGAATAAGTACAACAATATAGAACAGACATTATATATTTATCTTTACATATCTGAGTGTGGATCCCCCACTTACATCAGGGTCCCCAGAGAGCCACCCCTTACATCAGGATCCCCAGAGAGCCCCCCCTTACACCAGGGTCCCCAGAGAGCCTCCCCTTACAACAGGGTCCCCAGAGAGCCTCCCCTTACACCAGGGTCCCCAGAGAGCCTCCCCTTACACCAGGGTCCCCAGAGAGCCTCCCCTTACACCAGGGTCCCCAGAGAGCCTCCCCTTACACCAGGGTCCCCAGAGAGCCTCCCCTTACACCAGGGTCCCCAGAGAGCCTCCCCTTACACCAGGGTCCCCAGAGAGCCTCCCCCCTTACACCAGGGTCCCCAGAGAGCCCCCCCTTACACCAGGGTCCCCAGAGAGCCCCCCCTTACACCAGGGTCCCCATAGAACCTCCCCTTACACCAGGATCCCCAGAGAGCCTTCCCTTTACACCATGGTCCCCAGAGAGCCTTCCCCTTACACCAGGGTCCCCAGAGAGCCCCCCCTTACACCAGGGTCCCCAGAGAGCACCCCCCTTACATCAGGGTCCCCAGAGAGCACCGGGGGGGACAGGAGGGGGGGACAGGAGTTTAGAGGCTGCGAAGGGGGGGGACAGGAGGTCAGAGGCTGCGAAGGGGGGGACAGGAGGTCAGAGGCTGCGAAGGGGGGGCAGGAGGTCAGAGGCTGCGAGGGGGGGCAGG
This sequence comes from Lithobates sylvaticus, assembly GCA_028564925.1. NCBI lineage: Eukaryota > Metazoa > Chordata > Amphibia > Anura > Ranidae > Lithobates > Lithobates sylvaticus. The sequence goes on from CM053032.1 coordinate 136,693,011, forward strand.
AGGTCAGAGGCTGCGAGGGGGGGACAGGAGGTCAGAGGCTGCGAGGGGGGGGGGCAAGAGGTCAGAGGCTGCGAGGGGGGGGGGCAGGAGGTCTGAGGCTGCGAGGGGGGGGCAGGAGGTCAGAGGCTGCGAGGGGGGGCAGGAGGTCAGAGGCTGCGAAGGGGGGGGCAGGAGGTCAGAGGCTGCGAAGGGGGGGCAGGAGGTCAGAGGCTGCGAAGGGGGAGACAGGAGGTCTGAGGCTGCGAGGGGGGGGGCAGGAGGTCAGAGGCTGCGAGGGGGGGGGGACAGGAGGTCTGAGGCTGCGAGGGGGGGGGCAGGAGGTCAGAGGCTGCGAAGGGGGGGGCAGGAGGTCAGAAGCTGCGAAGGGGGGGGGGGCAGGAGGTCAGAGGCTTTGAGGGGGGAGGGGGGACAGGAGGTCAGAGGCTGCGAGGGGGGGGGGCCCAGGAGGTCAGAGGCTGTGGAGGGGACGTTTTATTTTTAAAAAATGGCGCCACTCGGCACCAACGTGTCGCTGCGCATGGGCCCGCTGCCGCCGCTGAGAGGGCAGCGGCGCCTGAAAAAAAGATGGCCGCGGGGCCGACATGCAACTGCGCATGCGCCAGCGCTGTTGCCGCTGCTCGGCAATTTTCGGAAAGGCGGGCGCATGCGCAGTTGCATGTCGGCCCCGCGACCATCTTTTTTTTCAGGCGCCGCTGCCCTCCTCACGGCGGCAGCGGCCCCAGGGGCCCCCAAGCAGAGCCGATCCGCCGCGGGGCCCTACGCAGCTTGCGTAGTCCGCGTATAGAATTATTTTCTTTTTTGTATGTACCATAGATAGTCCCAAATCTCCAATAATTTTTTACTGTATATTAATCTGGGATGATTGTACATTATCTATGCAAAACCTTAGAAGAACACTCCAGTCTGGTGAGCTCTGAAAATTTCTATACCCAGGGTGGTTCAAACACCCATGATACTTTTTCACTAGCCATGCCTGTTCTTTATACCCTTACCAATTAATTGAAATTGATAATATTATTATTAATACAGAACATATACCTAGACTGGAGTTTTCTCTTATGATCTAATTGTATATGTTAGTAATGACTTACGTTGTATGACACTTTTTGATATGAATTTCAAATAATCATGTCTTTTTTGTATATTTTTTGTTTTCATGACAAGCACGTTTTAGACACATAGGTGGGGAAAGATTTGGGCGGGGCCCACGCACACCCTTCGTGTGCCCCCTAAATTCATCCCTTACTCCTGGTGCGTTACTTCTACAGGGAGAGAGGGGAGCGGCTGGTGAGTTCAATCCACAGAGAGGTGAAGAGCAGCTGGTGAGTAAAAGACCATATACTTATCATGTCAGATTATTGCGGTCAGGCCTGGGCAGGCTTTGTAACAGATGTTAATCTTTACCGTTCTAAGGAAGATATCAGTGAGGCAGATGTGAGTACATACTTTTCCAGCCTTCAACGGCTGATAGAAAAAAAGACTCGCCTCTTTTGGCACAAAGAATTCTTTGAAAAATATAGATCGAATAGGATAGTACCCTGGGGACTTCGCATACAGATTTTCCCGAACATGAAAAAAGTAGAACCCAACATTAAAAATCAGTGGGAGGAGAACCTGCAAATATGTTCTTTGCAAATGATGAAAATTTTAAGCGAACAATATGATAAAGACATTGCTGAAATAGATCTTGAGATCCTTAGGTGGCAGGAGGAACATGCCAACTTGGGCTCTCACACTCGTTTTCCAGAGAAAGAAAAGAACCTTAGAGACCATTTAACAAAATATGCAACAAACTTAATTAAAACAAAAGAAAATAAATATCAACGTGACAAAAAAGCATATACTTACGAACAGGCGTACAAATGGAACCAAATAAACAAATACCCTGTGAGAAGAAACAACATAAATCAGGACCTACAAATTCCCAGCTTGGATCTTGGAGAACTGGACACATCGTCCACTTCCTCAACATCCTTTGCCCCTATAGCCCTGCGGAAGGACAAATCACAACATGAAGGAGCAATACGTAAAAGGAAAAAAGAAAGTGAAACTAGCCTACAGAGCCGATCACGGTCAGATAAAGTGAGTAGCAAGGACAAAAAATCACGTTCTCAACAGAACAAAAATAACACTACATTGAATACAACTTTATCAAACAGTACACTGAATCACTCTCTGGTATCACCCATTACCCCCACCAGGAATGTTGATTCAATTTCCCTGGTGGTGGGTCACCCACCACAGGGACAAGCCTGTGGAGGGACTAACTTAGATCCCCATGTGGAGGTGAAAACGGCTCCAATTTTTTCAAGTAGTACGAGTGATCGTAAACGTAGTCTGCCATTAACCACTCCAATGAAAAAAACTAGTCAGCCTTTAAAATAACGTGTCCCGGCTCTCCAGCTTTGGTGAGTCGGGACAAGTTTGACATTATTAATCTGTCCTCCTATCCTCTCTCAGATAATGAGACTAAGGTATTGCAGTTGGGTCTTACCTTTTGTCCCGATGAAAATGCAGACAAGTTTGAATTAGTAAAGGATCTTCATCTCTTCGCACGTCGCCTGATGTACAAAGTCATCTATGATAAAACATCACCCGATGTTCTCATTGGCGAACAGAATAACGCTAACATAGAAGGAGCTACTTTTGAGGACCTAAGAGCACTACAGGACCTGATGGACCTGTGGGACGAGAGCAATCCGGAGGAGGAAGGTTGGACATTTACTAGTCCATCCGCAACTCCCATCATCCAACAGGGGGTGAAATTCCCTCCGTCTTGCCCTCGCCCCGCGGACCCATCGGCCCCTGGTGCCAAAAATTTTGGCAACCCTAAAACGTATAAATCAAAATCAAAATCTTTTCCTGTCTTACAGGGGAATTCCAATATTTGGGCCTTTGTTATACAGGTCACAAAGGAAATAGAATCCACTAATTGGCAGACTGGACCTCAAACCAATCTGCCGAAGGAACTCAAAGAAGCATTGCAAACCCTAAAAACAAACAGTAATATTATAATCAAACCCTCAGACAAGGGAGGGAACTTGGTTATTCTAGACATAGAGAATTATGAAAAAATGTGCCTGGACATAATATCAAATAAAACTTGGTACAGATCGGTACCAGCCTCACATGTAAATTACTATATGAACAAATATAAAAACATAATACTGAAGGCCCGCATAAATGGCACCATAGATGCCAAAACCTATGATTTTCTTGATATGACCTCTTTTACTACTCCAACGTTTTATGCCTTGCCTAAGGTACATAAGAGTCTGACATCGCCACCAGGCCGCCCCATAATTTCAGGGTGTGGGTCTTTAACGGAAAAAGCCAGCCAATTGGTTGATGAGTATCTGTATCCACATGTAAAATGCTTATTTTCATATGTAAAAGACACCATAGAACTTTTGAAAAGCACAGACGGACTACAGATCCCCACAAATGCATGGCTTGTAGCCATTGACATAGAGGCCCTCTATAACTCGATCCCACATAAAAAAGGTATCGAGGTGATAGGGGAATTCCTGACAGAAAGAGACATTGATTCATGGAAATACAATGAATTTGTATTAGAGCTACTCAGCTTTGTGTTGATGCATAACATATTTGTATTTAAACGCTCCCACTACCTCCAGGTACAGGGGGTCGCTATGGGGGCAAAATGTGCGCCCTCCTATGCGAACCTGTATCTGGGGGGATGGGAGCGAGACCTATTCTCTGATGAGAATAAAAGCCTGTCGATTAGCCAAATCTTATCATGGAGTCGTTACATTGATGACGTCCTCATGATATGGTCGGGATCGAAGGAGGACCTCATTGTATTTTTGGACGAATTACAAGATAATGAATACAATTTAAAATTTACCTTTAATTACGATCAGAAAAGGATCACCTTTTTGGATGTTGAACTTTTTGTTGATGAGAAAGGAACACTGTGCTCTACCCTCTATAGAAAAGCCTCAGCAGGCAACAGTATGCTGCATGCCAGCAGCTCTCACCCGGAGAAATTAATCAAAAGCATCCCTTATAGCCAATTTCTAAGGATAAAGCGAAATTGCACGCATCTCGATGATTTTCAACGAGAGGCGAATCTTCTGCGCGAACGCCTCTTACTACGAGGATACAGTAAAACATGCCTCAGGAAAGCCTATAATCAGGTAGTGGATATGAATAGACAACTCCTACTATACAAACCTAGACGGGCTAAGACCCAGGAGAGCACAAGAGTTGTTACCAAATACAATCGACAACACAAAAAGGTACGCAACATATATAAAAAATTTTGGTATTTATTGTCCACTGATGAAAAAATATCCAAGCACATTAAACCATATCCAGAGATTACATACAAAAGGTCACGTTCACTACGTGACACTTTGGTAAGTAGTCACTATTCAAGTGATCAGAACAATAAGAAACAAGTCTCGGGTACATTTAAATGTGGCAAATGCAAATTTTGCCGCTTCATTTTGGAGGGCAAAAATATAGATCTGCCAGATGGTAGAACATGGACTCCAAAACATCGCACTAACTGCCAATCAGTAGGATCAGTATATTTGATGAAATGCCTATGTGGAGCATTCTATGTGGGAAAAACAAAACGCCCCCTATTTTGCCGTATGAGAGATCATGTATCACTAATTTGCAAACGCAAAATGGAGACACCAATTAGCCGTCATGTAGGCTTATATCATAATTTTGATCTTAAATTTATTGGTTTCTACAGCCTTGAGCACCTCCCCCAACAGGAACGAGGGGGTGATCTAGACAAGAAACTCTTACAGATCGAAACTAGATGGATCTATTTGTTGAGGGCCACCCGGTATCCGGGCCTCAACGAAGGAATCAGTTTTAAACCTTTCCTTTAAGTGTGTGGCTTCTCAAGCTTCACCTTTGGCTTTTCACTTCTCTGCCAGCTGTGGTCCCTTAGTCTGTTCCTTTCCTTTCCTTCCTTCCCTCTCCCTTTATCCCTTTTCCCTCCCTTCCCCTTCCCTTCACTTCTCACTTCTCCCGTTCTTTCCCCCCCCCCCCCCCCCTCCCCTCCCCACCAGTATGAGTAATAGAGCACCGATAGGCCTTATACGTGAGCCACCTAGGGCCTAAACATGGCCCCAGTCTGTGTGTGCTGAGACGTGCTTGCTCATGTAATATTATGCTGTCCCCCCCTTACGTGGGGTTGAGAGTGTGAACTGATATGTCTATTGCTTTTTAAACATATTTTTGAGCTAAAAAACTATATGTATAATAATAATTTCACAATAGAAATATAAGAATTGTGTGCTGCAGTGGATATGTGTATGCAGGGTGTTCCTTTTATTCCGTTTTCATTTTTCCTTTTTTCTCTTCTCCTTTTATTTTTTATTTTTATTATTTTCTCTCTTTTTACCTATAAGTTTTCATCGGTCCCGATGGACCTTGCGCTGGCGCGGGCCTCAGGGGACATTGCATGGGGGGTGCCCCATACAGCGTTCACCCCAGGGTTTTGGGGAATTGTACGGACCGTTCCGGTGGCGTGGCGCGGTTGATTATGTCCACCCTAGGGTGGTTTTCTGCCCGCCACGCTTCCGGGTCGGGGATCGGTCGCCAGCCTTGACCCGGCCACTGGGTTTGAGTTTTCCATCCAGAGGGACACTGTCATGCCCTAATAGCTGGCAGCGCAGTTTGGGCTGCTGTCAGCAGGGCATGTCAGGTCAGCCCCACTTGAACTGTGTACCGGAAGGAGTTCCTCACAAGAACACTCCGGTCACCTGTGCTGGGCTAGGCGCCGTCTGACCTCCGCACTACGTCCGCGTGACGTCAGCACGGCGTGACGTCACACGCCGTGCGCATTTGGCGCCACGGGGGGAGACCATTTAAACCCAGTCTGACGCTGTGTCAGACTGAGGTGGACGTGAGGCTCGGGACGCTCTGGGAACGATCCAAAACAGGTAGTTTGACTTAACTAAATTCTTTAATCGGTGGACATTCTGCCCACCTTAATCTCGATTATAGGAAATCATTACAATTGTTCTTAATGTCCTTTTTATAGGCATTGGATATCTTACCTAGCCCCTGTTGAGGGGCAGTATATGGGTTGACCAGCCATCAAATTTGATATGCTCTGATGCCATATATACCTCATGATAAGGTAGGGGACTACACCCCCCCTCCATTTTGTGGGGATCCGTAAAATGTATTGGATATGGTTCCCATGCATCTTTATTGGGGTCTCTTTTTTGTTTGCTTTGCTATCTTTCAGAAGTTGATCCAGAAATTCCCGCCCGTCTTCCCCCATTCGGTTCTTGCTGTCTAGGGGGCTGACCGACCCGAGCCTCTCATAAATACACATTTTTACAAGCTTCCGTAGAGGTAGGTATAGTCCGACAATTAATATTGGGCATGGTCGCACTATTTGCCTACCGCATGCATGATTATGGTTTATGTGAATACAATTGTGGTCAATAAGTACATTTGTACCCCACAGGCCCTATAAACATTTTTTGGAAAAAGAACAGGATCTCAATCTCCCCCGACAATTTCCCAGCCACGTTTTCTGGTGGTGTTCGCTGGGTACGTCCCTGTGTGGGTCCCCTGGGGGGTGCTCCGGTGCAACCATCGGCACCTCTACTCAGAAGCCTGACCGTGTTCAGAACCCCTATGACATTGGAGGTAGGGAGTCATGCATATGTAATCAGACTTCACTAGACATCCTGGTCATCGCATATCCTATGCAGCATATATAACGCCTCAATGATTGTTAAACTGTTTTTTCTTTTTATGTACATTAACTAATATGTTGTTTTGTATACATACCATAGAATACGGAATAACTTTCAAAAATCCTCGTCCATCTACAAATATATCTTATCCTTGTCTCCTGATGAAGCCTCTATAGGCGAAACATGTCGAGCGTTTGGACAAGTATTATGACCTGTGTATTTTGAATGTATGACAATATAGGTGTTCCACTAGGAATTGTATGTAGCACCTTTGAACCCTATAATTCACATTCTGATGCACATAGAGTCTAATAGTGTATACTTTTTTCTTTTTTCTTTATTTTTATGTTAATAAAACAAGATATTTTATCATACCTCTATGAAATTATTTTCTTTTTTGTATGTACCATAGATAGTCCCAAATCTCCAATAATTTTTTACTGTATATTAATCTGGGATGATTGTACATTATCTATGCAAAACCTTAGAAGAACACTCCAGTCTGGTGAGCTCTGAAAAGTCCGCGTATAGGGCGGATCGGCTCTGAGTAACGAGCAAGCGGGAGTAAAGGTGGGAAAAGTGGGCACTCCTAGCAACTAAGTGGGAAACCCTCAGCAACTAAGTGGGAAACCCTCAGCAACTAAGTGGGAACTATTAGCAACCAGCTGCAGATACCCAGAGAGAGGCCTATAAACTCAACACTCAGCAAGCCCTACAGGGACAGTGCTACACTTACAAACCAGGGAACGCTGAGAACAATCATATAGGTACATCTCTTTGCAGCGGAGGCATTGAGTATCTCTTCTGCAATAAAGAGCTTGCCTACTCTCAGTGAATAACAGCAGAACTTTAGTTCCATTTTAAATAATGTAAATGTTATGGACTTTGTCCTGCTTGCCCATTGCTGGCCCTTCTACATGAGAGCTAGGCTAGGATGTTTGGAGTTTACTGTATGTGCAGCCCTGCATGGCAGTTATTTCTGCTTGTGTTGCAGATATTATTTCAGCTTTGTCAGTCCTATCTAGGCAGAACTTTGGCGTCGCTTAGTGGTCTTTTCATGTATTGCGCCTTTGTGTGACACACTTGTTGGCAGATTCTACACCATTTTTGAATTATACTGCGAACAAGCTGAATCTGGTGAGCGTTTTTCCTCTGCTCTGCAGCTGACCTGAGCTCCAAGGTTCTTCAGTGGCACTGGTGCAGACTTGTTGCTGTACACCTTCCGTCACAGAGTCAGACTACCCACTGGGTTCCCTTCAAGTACCTACTGTGGTTTGCAAGTGGAGGGAGAGTGTGGGAAAGGGACATTCAGACACTTATTCTGCCAGTGGGTCTGGGGGCATTATTTCTGCTTCTTGTGGGGTCCTTATCCCTAATATTAGGACTCCCTGCCCATCTTCTAGTGCTACACATCACCCCCACTGTTTAAACAGGGAGGAGTTTTCCTCTTCTGTTGCAGAATTTATGTGGAAACTTAGCACTCTGAATCACCCTCTCTGTGACGGAAGGCTTCCACCCGGTCTATTTCAGACTCTGTCAGCCAGCCTTCCGACCTGCTGTAGGAAGACAAGGAGGAGGAAGGTTTAAAAGAAGAGGGTGTTCTTTCCTCTGAATCTGAAGATTAATCCAGGGAACAGGCTGCTTTAGCATTTAAACGTCTAGAAGTCTATGTCAAAGCTCGCTTGAAGCATCTGCAGCTTTTGAGAGGCTTTAAGTACGCTTTAGCTTTGCTTTGGAGAAATTGTAGGTATGAGATTTCAAAACACACACTTGGCATCTGCCAAGCTTCATTAAAGCTTCAAAAAAGCAGCACCGAAGCATCATTGAAGCACCACCGAAGCATTGCAGAAGCATCCAAAACACATCAAATAAGCACATTGAAGCAGTAGGCGCTTTAATGTGTGTTGAGGTTGAGGCAAGTGTAAATGAACCCTTATGCCGCGTACACACGAAGGTACTATCCCGCGGGATTGTCCGCTGGACTCAAGTCCACCGGACAATTCCCTCGTGTGTGGGCGCCGGCGGACTTTTTGGCGCCAAAAGTCCGGCGGACTAGGTTTTAAGTTTTGTTTTAAAATTGTCCGCTGGACTTGGCAGTCCAGCGGACAATCCCGCCGTTAGTAGGCTAGTCCGCCGGACTTTTGAAATGAACGGACTTGCCGCTCATCGGAAAGTCCGTTCATTCCCGCAGACTTTTTCCAGCGGATTGTCCGCCGGAGAAGTCCGGGCGTGTGTGGGCATGTCCCGCTGGACTAGGGACGGCGGACAATCCGCCGGACTAGGTCCGGCGGACAAAGTCCGAACGTGTGTACGGGGCATTAGTCTGTCTCAGCAGTACCCTATGGAAGAAGTGTTTGGCAAAAAATAGTATCATCTGTGGATCCTGCTATTGTTTGCCCTAATAAGCCCTTGACAGTTGCAGTCAAGGATGTTCCGGTCTTTCAAAATGCTGTAGACAAGAGGTTTAAATTGCTCTTTGAGGCTTTATTTCCGCTTATAGGCACCACAAGGGACAGGCTCTACTGTTTATGTATTATTGGGAGGAACAAATTGCCCACTTTCCACCCCACAGGCTCTCTCGCTTTGATCTGCACGAAAACCGGAGAAAGTGGCTTTATGATGAACAGAATGACGGAAGACAATAAGAGCTGCGGAGAGTGAGGCCTTTGATGTGTTGCTAGCCTGGACTTGTTTCAAATTAAACTTTGCTGAAGACTGAGACTTCTTATTGGTGGAAATATGGGAGGGGGTTGCATTCATAGTGAATTAATGTTTGGTATGAGTGCTGTTAGAAATTAAGTGATTTTTTACGTGGTGTATGAAAAAATCAAGGGTGGAGTTGGGTTGATTTACTAAAGGCAAATAGACTGTGCATATTGTAAAGTGCAGTTGCTCCAGAGCTTAGTAAATGAGGTAAAGCTTCACTTTGCAAAGAATACCTAATCACATGCAAGGAAAATTTTAAAAACAGCATTTTTGCTTGCACATGATTGGATGATGGAAGTCAGCAGAGCTTCTGCTCATTTACTAAGCTCTGCACCAACTGCACTTAGCAATGTGCACCGTCTATTTGCCTGTAGTAAAAAATACCAATGTGTTATGTCATATATATATATATATATATATATATATATATATATATATATATATATATATATATATATATACACACACAGTATCTCACAAAATGAGTACACCCCTCACATTTTTGTAAATATTTTATTATATCTTTTCATGTGACAACACTGAAGAAATGACACTTTGCTACAATGTAATGTAGTGAGTGTACAGCTTGTGTAACAGTGTAAATTTGCTGTCCCCTCAAAAAAACTCAACACACAGCCATTAATGTCTAAACCGCTGGCAACAAAAGCGAGTACACCCCTAATGGAAAATGTCCAAATTGGGCCCAATTAGCCATTTTGCCTCCCTGACGTCATGTGACTCGTTACTGTTACAAGGTCTCAGGTGTGAATAGGAAGCAGGTTTGTTAAATTTGGTGTTATCGCTCTCACTCTCTCATACTGGTCACTGGAAAATCAACATGGCACCTCAAGGCAAAGAACTCTCTGAGGATCTGAAAAAAATAATTGTTGCTCTACATAAAGATAGTCTAGGCTATAAGAAGATTGCCAAGACCCTGAAACTGAGCTGCAGCATTGTGGCTACGCCCATACAGTGGTTTAACAGGACAGGTTTCACTCAGAAAAGGCCTCGCCATGGTCAACCAAAGAAGTTGAGTGCACATGATCAGAGTCATATCCAGAGGTTGTCTTTGCGAAATAGATGTATGATTGCTGCCAGCATTGCTGCAGAGGTTGAAGGGGTGGGGGGTCAGCCTGTCAGTGCTCACACCATACGCTGCACACTGCATCAAATTGGTCTGCATGGCTGTCATCCCAGAAGGAAGCCTCTTCTAAAGATGATGCATAAGAAAGCCTGCAAACAGTTTGCTGAACACAAGCAGACTAAGGACATGAATTACTGGAACCATGTCCTGTGGTCTGATGAGACCAAGGTAAACTTTTTTGGTTAAGATGGTGTTAAGCGTGTTTGGAGGCAACCAGGTGAGGAGTACAAAGACAAGTGTGTCTTGCCTACAGTAAAGCATGGTGGTGGGAGTGTCATGGTCTGGTGCTTCATGACTGCTCCCCACACTGGGGAGCTACAGTTCATTGAGGGAACCATGAATGCCAACATGTTCTGTGACATACTGAAGCAGAGCATGATCCCCTCCCTTCAGAGACTAGGCGGTAGGGCAGTATTCCAACATAACGACCCGAAACACACTTCCAAGATGACCACTGCCTTGCTAAAGAAGCTGAGGGTAAAGGTGATGGACTGGCCAAGTATGTCTCTAGACCTAAACCCTATTGAGCATCTGTGGGACATCCTCAAACGGAAGGTGGAGGAGCGCAATGTCTCTAACATCCACCAGCTCTGTGATGTCATCATGGAGGAGTGGAAGAGGACTCCAGTGGCAACAAGTGAAGCTCTGGTGAACTCCATGCCCAAGAGGATCAAGGTAGCGCTGGAAATCAATGGTGGCCACACAAAATATTGACACTTTTTCACTTAGGGGTGTACTCACTTTTTTTGCCAGCGGTTTAGACATTAAGTGGATGTAAACCCGAAAATTATTATTTTTTTTGATGTCATAATGTAGAGTATAAGATTTCCTATCATTTGAGCCCAGTCTTGCCACAAAGAGTTAATCCAGCTTTGAGCAATCCTCTTTTATTGTTCAGTGAGATAAATCTTGACAAACAGAGAAAAACTTTGTCAAATCCTCCCCCTTGCTGTGAGTGACAGGTGATTTACATATCTCGTGTACTCACCTAAGAGACATGCATTATTTTTTAGTTCTCTCCCACTCCTTTCTTCTGCTGCTCTGCAAGGATTGGCTGTTCCACAGCTCAGCATGATTTGGCATGCTGAAGTCATGTGGGGACTTTTCTGGGTTTTGACTGGATATTAGTGATTATAGAAGAAGTTCAATGTAAGAAATACACAGGAGAAAATGCATGTTGATAAGGGGAGTGTAGAGGTGGACGGGGAGTCTACTGACATCATGACTCCACCCACTGAGCCCTGGAAAACAGACCCGCCCACAAAATCTGCAGTTTTTCGAGTCTCATAGCAGACTATCAGGAACTAAAGTACTCACCGAGGCCAAGATGCCGAGAGCGGTTGCCCTTGCCCCAGCCGATATTGATAACGGAGGGCAGCCTCATTCCAGGTAGTGTCAGCTGACCACTTGCGGAACTCTGCCGTATAGTCCTCCACTAGCCTTTTACCCTGGGAGAGGGTATGTAGTGTGGCTTCGGCTGTGGCAGAACGCTGGGGATCATCATAAAGTTGGCCCATTGCTTCGAAGAAGGAGTCTACCGTGTTTAACAGGGGGTTCCTCTGCTCCATGAGGCCGTGGGCCCAGGTCTGGGGTTCCTCGGATAGCAGTGACATGATAAATCCTACTTTTACGATTTCTGAAGAGAAGGTGCGGGGCTGTAAGGCAAGGTATAAGGTGAAGGCGTTTTTGAAGGACCTGAACTTCCTGCGATCGCCTGAAAATCGCTCAGGTACTGGTACCTTGGGTTCGGGTACAGCCATCATCATGGCTGGTGGGCCTTGGGCCGGTGGTGCAGAACCTCCACTGGTTGGTCCAGGAGCTGGGCTTGCCGGAAGGGAAGCTGCTGCCAATTGTTGGAGGCGACTGTCCACTTGTACATAGCCTTCTTGTAGTTTTTGTACAGTTTCCATGAGGGCGGATACCTGTTGGCATAGCATCTCCAGAGGAGATCCCGCTCTGTTGGCCTCTGTCATGGCTGGTTCGTACTATCAGGAACTAAAGTACTCACCGAGGCCAAGATGCCGAGAGCGGTTGCCCTTGCGACTCAGCGCCCACTGCCCCTGAAGGTGGTACAGGGGACAGTTGGCACCAAGAGGCACAAGCCACCTGTAGGGTAGTGGCTAGGCGTGGATCCAGGTATCACGGAGTAGAAGCTGGAAGACTGGCGGAGACTCCAACACTGATAGGTGGACAGGCAGCAGGCTGAGGATCAAACACAAGGTAAGTTAGGTACAGGTTTAGAGGATCAAACACTGATGGGCAAGTCCAGGTAGAATGGTCAGGCGTAAGCGGAGGGGTCAAGGCAGGCTGAGGGTCAAACACTGAAGAGGCAGAAGCGGAAGTCCAGTAAACAGGCCGAGGGTCAAACACAGGAGAAGGGAGATACGGAAATTCGGGTACACAAGCCAAGGGTCAAGTCTGGAGAAGGCAGAGAGGTCCAATACAATCCGGGTCGGCAACGGGTAGGCGGGTAGATACAGCAGGCACGGGTACAGGTACAAGGGAACAGCTGAGAGACGAACCAGCGTCTGTTTGGGTCCAGGGGCCTCTCTTTTATAGGCCGGCTGGAGGTCACATGGGACGTGCACTAGTGCGCATGCACGCGCGCCGTTCAGCTGGGCCGCGAACGTTCGTGCGCCGCCACAGCGTCCCTCTGACTCTTACTGTGCGCCGCAGCGCCGGACCTATGCGCCTGCGCACTGGGGCGCGCGGCGGACCAGGTCCCTGATACAGACAAAGTGGAGACATTTGACAGATAAGTATACATGCAGGAGGCATGTGCATCCTTCTAGATAACCAACATTGCAGTAGTTTAGAAAGGATGAGAGTGGGTTTACATCCACTTTAATGGCTGTGCGTTGAGTTATTTTGAGGGTACAGCAAATTTACACTGTTATACAAGCTGAACACTCACTACTTTACATTGTAGCAAAGTGTAATTTCTTTGTTGTCACATGAAAAGATATAATAAAATATTTATAAAAGTGAGAGGGGTGTACTCACTTTTGTGTGATTGTGTGTATGTGTATGTATATGTATGTATGTGTATATATATATATATATATATATATATATATATATATATATATATATATATTGTAAATGATCAGCATCAAAGGTAAAGCTTGAAGGACTCCGCCACTCGCTGGTTCTTCTTTTTAAGGGCTTTGTTTGCCCATTTTTATTAAAAGAAAGTTCCATAAACACAGATAAGTTTCCCTCGCAGGGGTTTCAGCATTCCTTTCCGTCAACAACAAAAATTAGCCTAGTTGGCTCTCAATTGCAGCACTCTGCTCTGGCCTTACCCTCCAGGCCCTTGTCTGTCTCCTACAGACTTTTCCAGCAAACACCTTGGTTCACCCAGCTTACAGCCTCTTGCTGTACTGGTCCTCAGACTTGGGTCTCTGGCTTTGATTAGTGCACACCTGCACTCTCTGGACTCTGAGAGACCTCCTGTCTCTCTGGGGTGGAGTCCAGAACCATGGTCCTGACTCTACTATCAGGTCAACACACACCTGAATAATCAGTGTGTTGGTGAGTCTCAAATGCCGGACCCAGGACTGGGGATTTTATCCCACCCGGATCTCTAAGAAATCCCCAGGCTCCAGGTCCCAAAGCGGACTTTACTAAATAATGAGGAAACTGAAAAGCCAGTTTCCTCTCAAACAAGCAACTACCCTGGAGCCCCTCAACCCATCTGGTTGAGAATTCTGGGTACATGCACTGGTGGGATACCACATTACCACAATATATATATACAGTAAGTACCTGTAATAAATAAATAAAATAAAATAAATAAATATCAGTCTCTTTGTGCGATTATTTCGGAAACAAATGCCATCAGGGCAATGTTTGCACAAACTGTCCTCTAAAACATGGGGAAATAGATACTGTTGTTGTATAATGGACAATTTTAAATGAGTAAATGGCCATGTACACATTTTTAGCTGCTCCCATTGTTTAGAGGAGTTCTGTTCAAATACTGGACATATTTGACCTATGGCATGTATCGTATGACACATGGAAAATTACTGTCTAAGCCGGCACCCAAGAGAAATAAAGGGATTTCTCCTTCAAGAAAATACACCCATAAATCCAAAAAGTTTATTATTTTTCATGACCAATTAGCACAGGGAAAAGCTGGTTGGTAATACTCAAAAACAGTACATACAATTTTTTAAATTAAAAATAATACGCATCAAGTAAATATGAACACAACCTCTTATGCCCCATACACACGGTCGGATATTCCGATGGAAAAAGTCTGATTGGATTATGTTGTTGGAAAATCCGATCGTGTGTGGGCTCTAGCGGGCTTTTTCCCTCTGAATTTCCGTCGGAAAAAATTTGAGAGCCTGATCTAAAATTTTCCGACAACAAAATCCGATCGGACTTTTTCCGATCGTGTGTAGAGAATTCCGACGCACAAAGTGCCACGCATGCTCAGAAGAAATTTGGAGACGAAAGCTATTGGCTACTGGCCTCTACATAGTCCCGTCGTACGTTTTATACGTCACCTCGTTCGGAACGATTGGATTTTCCGACAACTTTGTCTGACCGTGTGCAACACAAGTTTCAGACAAAATTTGTCGGAAAAAATCAGACGGATTTTGTGGTCGGAATGTCCGACCGCATGTACGGGGCATTATTGTAGTACATCCCATCCACAATATATATATGGATGGGAAAGCACATTAGATTCATAAAAAAAAGGGCTATGGTTACTATCAATAACTGCCCCAGGAATCTATCCAAGCCATCCATAGTGTGGCTTGTCAAACTTGTAAAATTTCCTGGGACAATTACGGCTAGCGAAGTATTTCACTTTGGGCGTAAAAGGATGCAAAAAAAAACAAACAGTAGTCCCTGGCATGGGTACCGGCTAATCGAACAGGGGTATAATAAGCTCTGTGCAGCAGCGCATGGATACCGGCTAATCGAACAGGGGTATAATAAGCTCTGTGCAGAAAATTTACCTGGATAAATCTATCTTCAGCCGAGATCATAATTGTGACATAATTAGAGGTATAAAAATCCCAGTCTTCCTTAGTCAAATAAGGAATGTGTGTCTGCCATTTAAAGAGCAATTTAATCAGTTTAACTGAGTGAGCCACGGTGTCAGAGAAATATTGCGCTTCAGCGCCGGTTCCCTAGGGTACGCATGCGCGGTAGAGCAGGTCAGCAGTGCACACAGGTACGCGGGACAGCTGGTGCGCATGCGCGGGTTCACGGCGCTCGGGTATGTGTCCTGGCTCATCCAGCGCGGCGCACGTCTGTGCGCGGCCCTGACAGAAACCCAGATACCCCACCTGACCACTTACCTGGCCTATAAAAGGCCTTCTCCTTCCCTTCAGAAATTGCTGGTTTGTTGTCTCTATTTCCTGAGTACCTGGCTTCCTGTATCCTGTATCCTGTTCCTTGTCCCTGCCTGATTACCCGTGCTTGACCCGGACCTCTTCTGACCAGCGCTGCTACTCTCCAGTGTTTGACCCCTTGGCTTGCCTCTTGGATATCCTTCTGCCTGATTACCTGTGTTTGACCCTCGGCCTGCCTCCTGGACATTCTTCTGCTACTTACCAGTGTTTGACCCCTTGGCTTGCCTCTTGGATATCCTGCTGCCTGATTATCTGTGTTTGACCCTCGGCCTGCCTCCTGGACATTCTTCTGTTACTTACCAGTGTTTGACCCCTTGGCTTGCCTCTTGGATATTCTGGTGCCTGATTACCTGTGTTTGACCCTCGGCCTGCCTCCTGGACATTCTTCTGCTACTTACCAGTGTTTGACCCCTTGGCTTGCCGCTTGGATCTCCTTCTGCCTGATTACCTGTGTTTGACCCTCGGCCTGGCTTCCTGGACTTTCTACTACCCTTAACCATGGTTTACCCACATATGCACCCCAGGACTATCTCCCAGTGTGTGACCTGGTTCCTCTACAGCCTCTGCCTTGTGTTGGTCCTGCCAGGTGTCTACTTCCAGTGCAGCTTCATCTACACACGGTCAACAGCCTCACTGCACACCACCTGCAACCCACCTGCTGGCAACCCGTGCATCTTTGTGCCCGGTGCCTTCTGTACCCATTCCAGGGGCATCGTGCACTTAGTCGCAAGGGGAGCAGCTCTCAGCATCTCGGCCCGGGTGAGTACCTGTGACAGTACAAACCAGCCAATGTCCGAGGCCGACAAAGCTGGTTCACCCCTTGAGGCCCTATGCCAGCAGGTGACAGCCCTCACTCAGGCTGTACAACGTCTCCAGGATGGCTACTTCCAAATCGAAGGGCGTCTCCAACATCTTACCTTCCCTCCTAGCCAAGCAGATCTGTCTCCTCCTGCAGCCAGCACCTCCATCACCTCAAGCATCTGGAGGTGCCCCCCCTGCATTCGTCATGACAAACCCAGACCCCAGGGTCCCTATTCCTGAACGTTTCTCAGGCAACCGGAAGAAGTTTCGGGCCTTCAAAAACGCATGCCTTCTACACCTAGTTCTACAGCCTAGGACTTTTCAGTTAGAATCTGTAAAGGTGGGGTTCATCATCTCCCTGCTCTCTGATGAGCCTCAATCCTGGGCGCACCACCCGATGGAGCAAAAAAGCCTTCATCTGGACTCTGTAGAAACTTTCTTTTCAGCCATGTCCATGCTATAGGATGACTCCCAGCGCACAGACACCACAGAATCTGCCCTATATATCTTGGCACAAGGAAAGAGGCCCGTGGAGGACTACATAGTAGAATTTCGGAAATGGTCCGCAGATACGGATTGGAAAGAGTCTGCTTTAAAGTACCAATTCCGCCTGGGGCTTTCAGAAACCTTAAAAGATGAACTAGCTCGGGTGGAAATTCCAACCTCCTTGGCAGACCTTATTCAGTTGGTTACCAAGCTGGATCGTCGTCTACGGGAACGACGGGCCGAACGTTTCCAAAGCTTCAGACCTACCTGGATGATGCCCCGGGTTCCTCCAGCACCTGCTCCTACCCCTCGTTCCCCTCCTCGTGGGGAGCCTATGCAGTTAGGCCTGGTTCGGTCCCCCTTGACCCCTGAAGAAAGACTTCGCCGCCGGAAAGCCAACCTTTGTCTCTACTGTGGCGGTTCAGGACATTACCTACTCAAGTGCCCAGTGAGACCTAGTAAGTGCCCTTCTCGGACTTTATTGAGCTCCAATACCAAGGGATTCACCCGGTCTCATCTTGTTGTCCCACTTTTTCTGCAGGTGGCGGAAGAAGTGTTCCAGCTGGGAGCCATCCTTGATTCAGGGGCCTGTAGCTGCTTTATGGACTTGAACCTCCCCCTGGGCACCAAGGAACAGCACCTTCAGGTTCAATTGGCTGACGGCTCCTCACCCTGCTCAGGACCTGTGACCCATGAAACAGGTCCCATCTTGACTTACACAGATTCAGGCCACCGTGAACTTCTCCGTTTCGACATTATCCATTCCCCAATGTTCCCCATTATCCTGGGGTTCCCCTGGTTGCAGGCTCACAATCCTCAGATTGACTGGAATCGTAGGGAAGTAGTTTTCTCATCTCCCTACTGCCTACAACACTGCTTCCTACCACCTATCTCAAAGCCTACCACCTGCCTTACCATGCAACCAAGTCCTAGCAGCCTCCAACATGTCCCAGCAGCCTACCAAGACTTTCAAGACATTTTTGATGAAAAGAAGGCTGATGCCCTACCTCCTCATCGGTCCTATGACTGCCCGATTGACCTCTTACCTGGGGCAGAAATTCCTTTTGGGAGAATATTCCCATTGTCAGAGACTGAACTAGAGGCTCTACGCGTCTATATAGACGAAAACCTTGCCAAGGGGTTCATCCAACCATCTTCCTCCCTGGCGGGCGCCGGGATTTTCTTTGTGGAGAAAAAGGATGGATCACTCAGGCCATGCGTAGACTATAGAGAGTTGAACAAGATTACCATCAAGAACAGGTACCCACTTCCTCTCATCTCCGAACTTTTCCAACGCCTCAGGACAGCTAAGATTTTCACCAAACTTGATCTACGAGGGGCATACAACCTGGTACGGATCCGCAAGGGGGATGAGTGGAAGACGGCATTCCGGTCGAGATTCGGCCATTTTGAATATCTTGTTATGCCCTTTGGGCTCTGCAATGCCCCGGCTACTTTCCAACACCTGGTCAACGACATCTTCCGTGAGTATCTGGATAATTTTCTAATTGTGTATCTTGATGACATTTTAATTTTCTCAGACTCACTGGAAACCCACCGCCAGCATGTTCGGAAAGTCCTCCTTATCCTGCGAAGACATGGACTCTATGTCAAGGGGGAGAAGTGTGAATTTGAAACAGATACCATCCAATTCCTGGGATTCATTATTACTACCGGAGGCATCCCCATGGATCCACAGAAGGTGAAGGCCATCCAAGAGTGGCCAGCCCCCACAGACAAGAGGTCAGTACAGCGTTTTATTGGATTTGCTAACTTCTACCGTCGGTTTATCCAAGGCTTTTCCACAATTGTTTCTCCAATCACCCAACTCACCCGTCAGCAAACCAAGTTTCAATGGTCCTCTCAGGCACAGGCAGCATTTGAGAAACTAAAGGAACTGTTTTGTTCCGCTCCCATCCTCAGGCACCCCGATCCAGAACTTCCCTATGTCTTGGAAGTGGATGCTTCTGATACAGCCACCGGAGCAATTCTTTCACAGAGGAGTGGCCCAAAGGCCTTACTCCACCCGGTCGCCTTTGCTTCCCGGAAACTGAGTCCCCTGAAAGAAACTATGACGTAGGCAACCGGGAACTCTTCGCGATCAAATTCGCACTTGAAGAGTGGAGATACTTGTTGGAAGGAGCTTCTCAGCCCATCCTTATCTTCACTGACCACCGTAACCTAGAATACCTCAGAGCTGCAAAACGATTAAGACCCCGGCAAGCCCGTTGGGCCCTCTCTTTTCCCAATTTAACTTCCACATAACGTACCGGCCCGGCTCCAAGAATGGCAAGGCGGATGCTCTCTCCTGCATGTTTTTAAGCACAGAAGCCCCTGAAGAACCCGCAAACATTCTACCCTCACACAATTTTCTTCATGCCATCCAACCAGACCTGACAGCAGCTCTTAAACAAGCCTCCAACCAGACGTCTGTCCCTTCTATGCCCTTTTTGGAAAGGAAACAGGACTTACTATGGGCCCATGGCCAGATATTCGTTCCCCCACCAGTTAGGGTTCAAGTTCTGCAGGCTCTCCACGACCACAAAATGTCAGGTCATTTCGGAACCCAAAAGACTGCCAACCTCGTTAGCCGTTCCTACTGATGCCCGGTTTGGAGAAAAGACTGCCAAAACTATGTGCAATCCTGTAGTATCTGCCAAAGGAACAAGGGATCCAACACCAAGTCCTGGGGCCTGCTGAGGCCTTTATCTGTCCCCGAACGTCCATGGAGAGAAATCACCATGGACTTCATTGTGGATCTACCTCCCTCGGATAATTTTACCACCATCCTAGTGGTAGTGGACCTTCTTTCTAAGATGGCCCACTTCCTACCCATGAAGGGTACTCCCTCAGCCTCCGCTACCTCTGACACCTTCATCAGAGAAGTAGTTAGGCTTCATGGTGTCCCGTCTAACATCACTTCTGACAGGGGTGTGCAATTCACATCCAGATTCTGGAGGGATCTCTGTAGGGCCCTTGAAATCAAGTCCTCTATGTCCTCCGCATATCACCCGCAAACCAATGGTCAAACAGAACGGACTAATCAAACCCTTGAACAGTACCTCAGATGTTTTTGCTCCTATTCCCAAGACGACTGGTCCTCCCCCCTGCCTTACGCAGAATTTGCATATAACAATTCCTTACATTCTGCTATTAACCAAACGCCCTTCTGGGCAAATTATGGATACCATGCTTCTTTCCTTCCAGATTCCATTCCGGACATCTCCACCCCGGCAGCTCAAGAGCTTGTCAAAGCCATTCAGAATAACTTCCTCCAGATCCAGCAAGCCATGAAAGTGGCTCAAAAAGGGTACGAGGTGCAATACAACCGGGGCAGGAAGGAATGTCCGGCTTTCAAGGTTGGGGACAAGGTATGGCTATCTACAGTTAATTTAAAATTACCTTGTCCCTCCCGGAAACTTGGTCCCAGGTTCATTGGCCCCTTTGAGGTCAAAAGAGTGATCAACCCAGTTGCCTTTGAGTTAATTCTACCCAGCTCATACAAGATCCACCCAGTGTTCCACGCTTCTCTTTTAAAGCCAGTAACCCCAAACTCTTTTCCTGGCAGGCAGATGGCACTTCCCCCACCAGTCACTATCCAAGGTGAAGAAGAGTATGAGGTTGTGAAAATTCTGGATTTCCGTAAGAGGGGAAGACAGGCTCAGTATCTGGTCAAGTGGAAGGGGTACCCCCCCCCGAAGACAGCTCCTGGGAACCATCCAAGAACATTCATGCCCCTTGGTTAGTTCGAGAATTCCATCAAAGGCACCCCGGACTGGGCATCCGGAGGCTGCTCTTAGGAGGGGGGCACTGTCAGAGAAATATCGCGCTTCAGCGCCGGTTCCCTAGGGTACGCATGCGCGGTAGAGCGGCTCAGCAGCGCACACAGGTACGCGGGACAGCGTGTGCGTATGTGCGGGTTCACGGCGCTCGGGTATGTGTCCTGGCTCATCCAGCGCGGCGCACGTCTGTGCGCGCCCCTGACAGAAAGCGTGTGCGCATGCGCACACGCCCAGATACCCCACCTGACCACTTACCTGGCCTATAAAAGGCCTTCTCCTTCCCTTCAGAAATTGCTGGTTTGTTGTCTCTATTTCCTGAGTACCTGGCTTCCTGTATCTTGTTCCTTGTGCCTGCCTGATTACCTGTGCTTGACCCGGACCTCTTCTGAACACCGCTGCTACTCTCCAGTGTTTGACCCCTTGGCTTGTCTCTTGGATATCCTTCTGCCTGATTACCTGTGTTTGACCCTCGGCCTGCCTCCTGGACATTCTTCTGCTACTTACCAGTGTTTGACCCCTTGGCTTGCCTCTTGGATATCCTTCTGCCTGATTACCTGTGTTTGACCCTCGGCCTGCCTCCTGGACATTCTTCTGCTACTTACCAGTGTTTGACCCCTTGGCTTGCCTCTTGGATATCCTTCTGCCTGATTACCTGTGTTTGACCCTCGGCCTGCCTCCTGGACATTCTTCTGCTACTTACCAGTGTTTGACCCCTTGGCTTGCCTCTTGGATATCCTGCTGCCTGATTACCTGTGTTTGACCCTCGGCCTGCCTCCTGGACATTCTTCTGCTACTTACCAGTGTTTGACCCCTTGGCTTGCCGCTTGGATCTCCTGCCTGATTACCTGTGTTTGACCCTCGGCCTGGCTTCCTGGACTTTCTACTACCCTTAACCGTGGTTTACCCACATATGCACCCCAGGACTATCTCCCAGTGTGTGACCTGGTTCCTCTACAGCCTCTGCCTTGTGTTGGTCCTGCCAGGTGTCTACTTTCAGTGCAGCTTCATCTACACACGGTCAACAGCCTCACTGCACACCACCTGCAACCCACCTGCTGGCAACCCGTGCATCTTTGTACCCGGTGCCTTCTGTACCCATTCCAGGGGCATCGTGCACTTAGTCGCAAGGGGAGCAGCTCTCAGCATCTCAGGCCCGGGTGAGTACCTGTGACACACGGAGAGGCTAAGGTAGATCGATGACACACTGTAATGGTAGTTTGCATAGGACAGGTAAGCGCAGGATGCGCCTTTAGTCCCTGGAAGACCAGGTTGCATAGGACCTTACAATGGCCGCCTCCAGTATTCCCGCAGGATTATCCCTCGGTTGAGAGAACCACCACCGGACCATGACCGAGACTGTCCACCAATAGTAGAGGCGAAAGTCTGGAAGCGTCAGGCCCCCATGGGAAAGTGAGAAATTCAATGTGGATTTAGTCAATTGGGAGCTTTGCCGGCCAAGATAAAAAACCCAACAATATCATCTAAATTGTTAAAAAAATGATTTGACGAATTAAAGAGCTGCCTCTGATGCTAGATAGTGACATTGGCAAATCGGGGCATCTCATCAAGATATATATTGGGCATCGCCATAATCAAATAATCGGTATCTCAAATATACTAAATGTATTAAAAGTATTAAAAATATATCTTAGGGACAGACTCTTCTTTAATAAGAAAGAATCCTAAATGTAGCAATGTGGTTTATCAAAAAAGATCCTAAAAACTTTGCTTACAGAATCCTTTTCTTTTGCGAAATGCGGGTGATAGATGTAGCCAGGAACGGGAGAGAAGAGAGAGCAGACAAAGAAGCAAAGGATCACCAAAGGCTAGCCATATCAAATAAACCATGAGCATATATTATACATACCCTCAACTAGTCTTAATTGTGAACCAGGTGTTATAGCGTGTATACACAGAGGAAAGGGAATTGCATGTATGGTACAACCGTGCCATGTAAAGTTTGAGTTAGGAAATGTTTTGATCTTAGAAACTGATGCAGAAAAGGATATGCCCATGTGGGAATGGCTACACAAACTTTCAAAAGAAAAGGCCAGTAGCATAAGCTGGAATAGTGCTCCATAACCACAAGGACTAAGAAGTGTCTGAGGGGACTTCACAAGACCAAAGAAGGAACTTTTTTTTTTTTTTTTTTTTCACAAAAGTTTTTTATTAGGCATATAGAAAACAGGAAACATTTCACATCAACAGACATGATAAGGTATTCAACAAGCCGGGTTTACAAACATACGGAGTGTAGGATCCCTCGTATTAACCGTGTATTAATTTGGAGTCCGGAAATCCAGCCTAGTATACATCATGTAGCCTCGTTGAGGCGGGGGTTCCTAGTCCAATCCCCCCCCTCCCAGGCACCAGGGTCTGACCCAGAAGAGAAGGAATCGGGGCGGTTGGTTCCGGTTCCAACATTGAATGTGCGCTGTCTTGAAGGATATGGGGGCAGGGCCTTGTTTTGACCTGTTAAATGTGAGCACACGATGTGTGAACAAACAGGGTGTGGGGAGGTGAGGGCACAGGGTGCCCGGGGGAAGGTAAGAAATAGAAGAGAAAGGAAGGGATAGAACAGATAAAGGTGGGGGTTCAGAAGGACGTAGAGGAGAGTGAAGGAAGAGCTGAGTTTAGGGGGGAGGGGAGGGGGGAGGCCCAGGATGGAAGTTGTTGGGGAGGGGCTCGCTCCTAACCCCCGCGGCGCCAATCGGGATGTTTCTACTAATAGGTTCTGTATTCCAATATCAGCCTCTATGATGAAGGCTGGCGATAACGTTCAGTAGTCGTAAAGTGGATCCAGCATGCCCAGGTGCTTATGAATTTGGGTGTACTTTCCTGTGAGATATGGATCAACTCTTCCATTTCTTTGATTTTAGAAATTTTGCTGAACCATTCTCCAATTGTTGGGGTGTGTGTGGAACGCCAGTGGATTGGGATACATAATCTGGCAGCATTCACCATGTGCATGGCCAATGATTTATAGTAAGCTTTCTTTGATAGAGAAGTGTGGTGTAGGAGAAATTGCGCGGGGGTATAATTCAGGGTGTATGTCGTAACGTGTGAGATGATGTCGCTGACCTCCCTCCAGAAGGGTTGAATGAGCTCGCAGTCCCACCAGATGTGGAGCATGGTGCCTTCATGCTTTCCGCATCTCCAGCATGTGTTGGGATTGGAGGGGGAAAATTTGTGGAACCGGGATGGGGTTCTGTACCATCTTGTGGCGATTTTGTATGCGTTTTCCTGAATGGCGACATTCAGGGAGCATTTGTGGGCATATTCATAAACCGTGTCCCATTGATCTGTTGTGAGGGGCGTTTGAATGTCCCTGTCCCAAGACGTCTGTGAGGGTGCTGGGAAGGGGGCTGGTGTAGATGCAAGAAGCGCGTACAAGGTAGATATCAGGTGTCTCTGCGTTGTTCTGCCGTGGCACAGTGCTTCAAAAGGGGTGAGTTGTCTGGTCCAACAGGTCTGATGTGCATGGGTCGATAGGAAGTTGCGAATTTGTCTGAAGAGCCAATGGGAGAATGAGGCCGTTTTGGAGATGTCTACCAAGGTCTCGAAGGGAAGAGGGGCTCCCCTCGAGAAAAATTGAGAGGCTAGAACGTCATCATGTGGCCATTCGCGGAGCAGGAAGGAGCGAGAGTCACCCGGGGGAAAAGCTGGGTTTCCTCTTAAAGAGGTTAGAGGTCCAGGTACCGAGATGGATAAACCATTTTTTGTCGCTCTCCCAAAGGCTTGGAGAGAGGAACGTATAAGGGGGTGTGCAAGGGACTCTTGTGGCCAATGATTCGGGGCTATCCAGGGGAGTAGGTGTAGAGGGCCCGGTATGACAGATTTTTCTAAGTCTACCCAGGTTTTCCTGGATGTGTGAGCGTTCCAGTCTACTATCCTCATTAAGTGACATGCCAAGTAATATCTGTATAGGTCTGGGAGACCAATACCCCCCTTCTTCTTCTGCAGTGTAAGTCTGGTATATTTTATACGGGGTGGCAAGTTCCTCCATATAAAGGCAGAGCAAGCTTTCCGGTATGCCGAGAAGAAAGCTGGGGAAAGGTGGATAGGGATGGTTTGCATTAAGTACAATATTCTTGGCAGAATGATAATTTTGACTAGAGCGGAGCGGCCGAACCAGGATACGTTCAGGCTCATCCATTCCTTGAAATGGGCTTGGATTTTAGATAGAGCTGCATGAAAATTAAACATATAAATATCTGAGAGTTGGGAAGTAATTCTAATTCCTAAATACGTGATCGCCTCCTTCTCCCACCGAAATGGGAATGCGTCCTGACAGTGAGAGACTTCCTGGGCGGGGAGAGTTACGTTCAAAGCATGCGATTTGGCGTAGTTGATCTTAAGGTTGGATATACTGCCAAAGTACTCTAAATCTTTCAATAAGTTGGGTAATGTGATACGAGGCGATTTCAAGGACAGCAGTATGTCATCCGCAAAGGCGGCAACTTTGAATTCCCTTTCGCCTACCGTCAGTCCCCCAATGTCAGGGTTAGTTCTTATTCTGTTGAGAAGGGGCTCCAGAGTCAAAATATAGATTAGAGGGGATAAGGGGCACCCCTGGCGTGTGCCATTACTGATGGAGAAGGCTTTCGACAGGTGGCCGTTAACCCTTACCTTAGCGGAGGGGTTTGAGTATAGGGACAACACATAGCCAAGCATGCGGGGCGCCAGGCCCACTGCCACCAGTACCTCCCGCATGTAGTCCCATGCCACCCTGTCGAATGCCTTCTCAGCATCGAGTGACAGGAGGAACCCCTGTGAGGCGGAGGATGTGAGCCAGTGGTGGAGATTAAGGGTACGGATCGTGTTATTCCTTGCCTCTCTTCCAGGGATGAAACCCACCTGGTCAGGGGAAATAAGGCCAGGGATCAAGGGGAGCAGTCTGTTTGCTAGAATTTTTGCGAAAATTTTTATGTCCACGTTCAGGAGCGATATGGGTCTGTAGTTTGAGACTTGGGCGGGGTCTTTACCTTCCGTTGGGATTACAGCTATGTGTGCCATAAGCATCCTCTTTGGCAGCACTTGGGGATCTGAGAATGTATTTAAGGTTGTGAGAAGTTTGGGGGCAAGAAGGTCTAAGAATGATTTGTAATAATGGAGCGTGAAGCCGCCTGGGCCCGGACTTTTGCCGGGTTTCATCTGTTTAATGGCCGATTCCAGTTCTCCCATAGTCAGTGGTGTCTCCATGTCTTGGGCTTGTTGGAAGGAGATCGGAGTCGGGGAGTGGCGTGATAAGAATTCCTGAATGCGCTCTAATCGTATATCTGGTGGGAGTGTTCCTGTGTGGGTCTGGTGTAGGTTGTACAGTTTGGAGTAGACATTTTTGAATTCCTTCGCTATCTCGTCGTTCCTAGATAAGAGTGTTCCCCGAGCATTTGTCAGATGGTGAATTGTGGAAGAGGTTTTAGAAGCTTGGATCGTGCGGCCCAAAAGGCGACCACTCTTGTTCCCATGCTCGTAGAAGACTCTTTGGCCTAGAACGTAGCGTCGTCTAGACTGTTTGCCTAATTCCTCTAAGAGGAGTGTGCGTGAGTGTAGTAGGTCATGTAGAGTGGATTGGGCCTGCGTCTGTTTGTGAGTGGCTTCTAGATTTTAAATTTTTCTAATGAGGGCAGAGATATTTTCCTGGTGTGCCTTTTTGGCCTTCCCCGCTAATGAAATGAGTTCCCCTCGAATGATGCACTTGTGTGCTTCCCAAAGGGACACAGACGAGATGTCTGGGGTAGTGTTCTCTTTAAAGTAAAGATCAATACACTTTTTTAAATGCTCTAAAGCCGTTGGGTCATTGAGTAGGGAGGGGTTTAGTCTCCATGTTTTGGTGCTGGTGTTCAGATCAGGGTAGGTGAGGGTGATCGTGATGGGGTGATGATCGGAAAGAAACATCGGTTCTATGGTGGTTTGTTGGAGTAAGGGCAAGTCTGTCTGGGAGATAAAGAAATAATCTATTCTCGAGTATTTACTGTCGGGTGCAGAATAAAAGGTATAGTCTTTCTCGGAGTGGTGCATCGTGCGCCAGGTGTCATGAAGTGTCAGGTTTTGGAGCTGTAGTTTGATTTGTCTGAGGGCCCGGTATGGCAGGGTGGAGGTTCCCGACGAGGTGTCCAATACAGGGTTCAGTGGGGCATTGAAGTCCCCTCCTAATAGGACCAGTCCTGATTGAAACGATGAGAGCAGGTCACCTTGGCGTTCGTTGGGGCAATAGATGTTGGCTAATGTTATGGGTTTTGAAGCGTATGTGCCTTTGATAAAGACAAACCTGCCCTCTGGGTCTATGAGCGAGTCAGTCTGGTGGAAGTTGGCATGTCTGGAAATTAGTATGGAGACACCTTTCGTCTTAGATTCTGGGTTGGTGACATGTATTGCAGTGCGATAAATGTGATTAGATAGCTTGGGCACCGCATCAGAGCGGAAGTGTGTTTCTTGAAGGAAGAGGAAGTGCGCTTTGTACTTGGAAAGGGAGGTCAGAATTTGCAATCTTTTTTCAGGGAGGTTAAGTCCCTTCACGTTCAGTGACACGCATTTCAACGTGAGGGGTGAGGTAGAAGCCGTGTTCTGCCTCATGGTAGTGACAGGAAAGGTCTGGGCTGGGGGGTACCTAGGAGTTGTTAGTTGGCGTGGGGTTAGGGCGGGCCACGAGCGGGGGGATTTACGGTGGGGGGGAGCGAACCGCTCCCAACAAGCAAGATAGGAAAGGATAGAACAGAGGGGCAAGGAATAAAGAGGGAAGACTTTAAGTGGGGTGGGGAAGAAGGGTTGGAGAGAGAATGCCGGGGAATACAGATGGGGTAAGGGGAGAGAAGGATCGGGTCTAAGGATCTACCAGAGGTGGAAATAGAAATACTAATCCACCTAAAAAGGAGAAGGCTGGGGGGTCAGCGAGAATCCCCCAAAAAATAAAAAAAAAGGGGACTCGCTGTGTGGAGACATAAGTATAGACGGGAGAACCATAGGTGGTCCTGCAATCTGGAGACCGCAAAAAGTTATCAGTGCTGGGAGTGGAGCATTCTGGCGTTAGGGAGCCAGTGCAGGGTCTGGGGTCGGAAGTTAACCAAGTGAGCAAACCCAAAACACATATATGATATATAACCATTGGCAACATATTCAACTAGTAAGACACAGGGTGGGCCTCACCACAACATGTGGGAGGTTCCCTTCCTTTTTCTTTAAACTTACACATGAATAACTCTCTGTCTGCAGTTTCCAAGTTACATTGGTATTAAGGTGTTCAAGTAAGGGCACAGTAATCCTCCTGAGTCACGATGACATTCTCGGGGAGGGGAGTCGATGAAAAAAAAAAAATTGGGGGGCGGGAAAGAAGGGAAGGGTGAGGGATAGACGAGCAATATTTGAGTGAGAGCAGAGGGAGATGAACTCCATCTAGTAGACCATTATGCTTAGGGTCTCTAGGGGTCTGTCTGCCTGTTTTCCAAAGCGGAAAGGCTGGGTCTGATTGTCTACTTCAACCCTCAGTTAGGAGCATGTTATTTGCCAGCAAGGATTATGGAGGCTACATCACGTGCTATTGATTCTAATGAGGAGGGAGGAACCCCACACACACTTTCCAAGGACATAGTCACAGTGGGGAGGCAAAATCAAAGGGCACTTTCTCCAGGGGGGGGGGGGGTCCATGGTGCCCACTAAGTTAGGGAACCTGTATAGAGATAGGGATCAGTACGGAGCAAGTTGGCCTTAATATCAGGCTGATGCTAATTGCCCGGGTTAGAAAGAACACAGATTCGGCTAGTCTTAGTGGCCCAGCAAATCAAGAGCATGGTAGGTACCGAGGAGAGTGCGTGTGTTGCCTCAATACAAAAATTACAGTTAGGGGAAAATACAGACAGTGGATATGAGGTTGAGTGTACACAAACCCTTGTGGAGACCGACTCCACTCTGCATTGTGCCCACCGCAATGCACGTGAAGCATGTTCCAGTGAGCTAGGCCTCATGCTTGCGTGCTGGTGGTAGGCAGCGCCTGCATACCTATGTACCGCTAGTGGAGGAAACACTGCATAGTCCAGCGATCTTGTGGTGTTGGGCTAGAGTCACAGGGTGAGGTACAAAGTGCGTCTCACAGGGTTCTCTCAAGGTGTAAATAATAGCATATATACCCTATATTCGCGCGGACGCTCTGGGAGTCCGCAAAGACCTTCCTCGTGCTCGGGGGAAGTGCGGGGTCAGACCAGGGGGGTAAGTGCGGAACAAAGGAATATCGTGCGAGGCCAGTTACTTTCTTGTGCCAGCATGTTCCATATCAGGCAGGTGGGCAGGGCACTGCTCAGGAATGCTTGTAGATAGGGTCAGTATGTGCACAGGGTGTTTCAGAGCTTACCTTCCCAAGGAGATTGCACTACGTGGAAGGAGAGCATAGCGTGACCGTGCTGGGCCAGGCGTCCATTATGTCCTTGGCTGATGGTAGATTCGTTGGCGGGTCGTCCAGATGTTCCGCTGGCGAGGATTCCATCTTTTCTGGTCCGGTTATTCTGGCGATGATAGATATGCAGGGGGGGGGGGGGGTGGGTGGGTGGGTGGATTGAAAATAATAAAAAAGAAGGGGGGGGAAGGAAAAGAAAAGAGAGAGAAAAAAATATATAAAAAATGATATAAGTCATACCAACAAAAAAGAAATGGGTGCGAATATCGTGCAGGGTTCAGGCAGGAGAGTGAAGGCACTCATGTTGACGAGGTTACTGCAGAGCGGAGGTGGAGTGAAAGTGTTAGGCCTCCATGCGATCTCTCCTGGCTGATGGGGAAGGTGGAGAGCCAGGGTTCTGGTGGTAGAGGTCTCGGTGTGATGATCGGTTGTTTGGAGAGAGTGGAGCATCCCGATGTCTCCTGGATCTCTGTCGCTGGGCTTTCGGTGAGGGGTTGATTGAAACTGGCAGCCACGGCTCTGTCGGGTAGTAAAAAGAGTACCAATCAGAAAGCTCAATGCGGGGGATGTCAAGCTGGTCACAGAAGGCATATAGGTCTTCCGGCGTACGGAGCAAGGCCGTGCGCCCCCTTGTGGTCGCAGACAGCCCAAACGGGAATTTCCATCGGTACTGAATGTTACGGGATCTTAGGGCTTCCAGCAGGGGGCGCAGAGCTCTCCTGTTCTGGAGGGTTATCTGGGATAAGTCCTGGAACAGTTTGATGTCTGCACCATTGTGAATGATCCGATTTGTCTCCCGTGCTTTTCTGAGGATTTCCTCTTTCAGGGGAAAATTCACAATGCAGCAAACTACATCCCTGGGTGGCTCATTGTCCCGGGGTTGGGGACGCAGTGCACGGTGTATTCTCTCCATCTCTATCGGAGAGTCAGCAGGGCGGCCAATCAGGTCATTGAATATGTTACTCACAGTTTGTTGGAGGAGTCCTGGGTCATTGTTTTCAGGCACTCCGCGGACTCTGATGTTATGCCTGTGTCCGCGGTTGTCCAGATCTTCGACATGTCTGTGGAGTTCTAGAAGGTGGGTTAGCTGGGCATCATACGTCCCCTGGACTTGGCGGATAGCTGCAGCATGTGTCTGTGTGGTTTCCTCCACTTCGCTGATGCGGTGGGCAACAGCCTGGATGTCAGAGCGGAGGTCAGCTACGGCCGCCATTACCGTGCTCTTGATGTCTGTGGCAAACTTCTCCAGGTCCAGCAGGCTAGGTGGTTGGGATCGCGGGAGGCTCCGTGCCTGACGCCTGCGTCGCGGAAGACATTCCAGGCGAGTCCGGTGCTTGGGCCTGCAAGGCAGCGTGCGCGGCCGCGTGTGAGGCCGCGAGTGAGGCCTGTGCTGTTTGGCGCTGGGTCCGGAACAGCTCAGGGATATTTAGGCTGAGCTGTGTCCCGGTTTCCGCTGATGTGCGAGAGACAGAGGAGCTTCTGGTGGATCTGCTCATGTTGGATCGTGCTTCGGGCTCCCTAAACAATGCTATACGTTCCCCAGATCGCAGGAGCTCTAGTCTCAGGCAGCCATCTAGGTCTCCGTCCAGGCCACGCCCCGGGCATACAATGGTTATAGGGGTCCGGGTCCTGCCCTGGGGGACATGTATCAATAAAAAAAAAAAGTAAGTTTGTGAAAAAAAACACATTTTTAAATGAGCAGTGATTTTTTTTTTTGAAAGCATAAAATTTAAAAATTCCTTCCAATATAGTGCATGGGGGTCCCCTTAGTCTACCTGTAAAGTGGCAGACCTGTACCATGTCTAGAATCTGCTGCAGCAATAATTGCATTTATAAAGCCCAAAAAAAAATTTTCCCTGCAAGCTGCCTTTTATTTTGCTCAGCAACAGCTGGGGAGCCAGTGTGTATGATGAGGCCACAATGTAGTGCACTGGGAACAAGATTAGAGATTTTTTTGGATACATTCTGGTGTCACTATGACTTTGGATAGAAGTAACGGGTGCGTAAAAATTGGTCTTTGGGTGTCGGTGGCGCCTTCCCACCGTAACCCTATTGAGGTAATCTTGATGAAAGCAAGAATTGGCCTTGCTGTAAAAAATTGCAATGATATGCACCCATCAAACAGGTGCAGAAATATTACTCTTTGGGTGTCGGAGCGCCTTCCCACCATAACCCTATATAGGTACTTTTGATGAAAGCAAGAATTGGCCCTGCTGTAAAAAATTGCAATGATATGCACCTGTCAAACAGGTGCTGAAAAATTGGTCTTTGGGTGTTAATTGTGCCCATGAAACCTATACCAAAAACATTCTTCCAGATGAAATGATTGAACACCCTCAAAGCTAGGCAGCCTCAAAGTCCTGCAGAGATTCCACATCCCAAAAAGACTTAATCAGTGACATCGGCATCAGGGGCTTCATAGCTGGTAATCCAGGACTGATTCATTTTTTATAAAAGTCAATCGGTCCACAGAGTCTGCGGACAGACACATTCTATGATTAGTAACCTCCTGCAGCACTGAATGCACGTTTTGAAAGCACGCTGGACGCAGGGCAGCCCAACAACTCAATAGCATACTGGGCAAGTTCTGGCCAGTGGTCTATTCTAATGACCCAGTAAGTCAGTGGATCATCAGATGGAAAGCTCTCCATCTCTGTTCTGGCCCCGAGTTAATCGTCCACCATGTGATGCAGATGCTGCTGATGGTATGTGTAAGCTGACAGCCCTGGGCGGCGAGGACTAAAAAAATTCCGAAATGCCTCACTTAGGCGGACGCCTTCTCCAACGCTCCTCTCTTGACCAACAACACTGTAACACACTGTACCTACTGGAGTCAGGAAAAACGTTCAATAAAATCCTCCTTATCGTGTCCTCAAGAGATTTTATCTTCTGCACTCTCTGTGGGGATGGGATGAGTTCTGAGACCTTCCCCTTATAACGGTGGTCAAGGAGGGTTGCCAACCAGTAATCATCCTTCTGCCATGTATTCTTGGGTCCTTTCGCAGGCTTTGAAGCATGAGGTTGCCCATGCGCCTCAAATTTGCAGAGGCTTGAGAAGCAGACTCCTCTGGGTCACTCAGGATCACAGCATGTGGAAATTCCTCCTCCCAGCCACGTACTACTCCCAAGGGTCCTGGGGTTGGAAAGCCATCACTTACAGATTGACGCATGTCTTCCTCTTCTTCAAATCCTATGAAAGTGCAAGAATCCTCCTCCTCATTCTCCTCCCCTCTCTCCTCCTGTGTGTTCTGTGACTTAGGAATGATGGTGTCTGGATAAAGTTGGCCTTGAGAGGAAAGGAAGTCCTCCTCTTCCTCCTGCTGCTCTGCCTCCAGTGCCCTGTCCATAATGCCACGCAGTCTGCTCCAGCAGGAACACAACCGGGATGCATGCACTGTCACGGCTCACCATCCTTGTGGCCTCCTCAAATGGTGACAATACAGTGCATGCATCCTTAATGATCAGCCATTGGCATGGGGAAAAAAATCTGGGGTGGCCTGAGCCTGTCATCGTGCCATACTGGCACAGGTACTCATTGATGGCCCTTTGCTGCATGTATAGCTGCTACAGCATTCCCAAAGTTGAGTTCCACCTGGTGGGCATGTCACAAAACAGGTGGTTTACGGGCAGGTGGAATTCCTGCTGAATTTCAGCCAACCGAGCACTGGCTGTGTATGACCGCCTGAAATGGCTACAGACACTCCTGCTTTAGTACATCTTGCAACCCTGGGTACGTACTTAGGAAATGCTGCACCACCAAATTGAGGACATGTGCCAGGCATGGCACGTGTCAACTTTCCTTGTCTAAGGGCGGACAGGGGGTTTGAGCCATTATCGGACACCACCATTCCGGGCTCCAGCTGGCATGGTGTGAACCACCTCTGGGTCTGTCCCTGCAGAGCTGCAAGAATCTCTGCTCCATTGTGGTTACTGTCCCCCAAACGCACCAGCTGAAGCACTGCATGGCACCTTTTAGCCTGACTCTGGGAAGAGCCCTTTGAACGCTTAGGGGGTACCTGATGTTCATAGGACAATTCTGCAGAGGAGGGCACGGAGGTAGCAGAGGAGGAGGAGGAGGGGGTAGAGCTCACAGGTCTGGCATCATCACAACCCGCTGTATGGGGGCACAACAAGCTGCAGCACTGAGCCCTGTCCTGCATCCTTTCGAGTTGCAAGCAGCGTTACCCAGTGTGCTGTGAATGAAATATATCGTCCCTGCCCATGCTTGCTGGACCACGTGTCAGCAGTAAGGTGGATTTTACGGCTGACTGCCTTGCCCAACGATGCCAGAACATTACCTTCTACGTGATGGTAGATAGATGGAACGGCCTTACATGAAAATTAGTAGAGGCGGGGAACCTGCCATTGTGGTACAGCACATTGTGCGAATTCACGTAAGGGGGCTGAATCCACCAGGCTAAAAGGCAGAAGTTGGAGAGCCAACAACTTTGACAAGCTTGCATGAGGGTGGCAGGGGCTGTATTTTTTTTCCGCTGCAGCAGATGGGGCAGAGAAATTTGTCTGCTACAGTCTACAGCTGGTGGTGTGCTGCTGGCAGATGTGCTGCTAGGACCTGGGACACCCTGTGCTATACCCTCATCCCTGTCAGTGGAGGCTGTTGAGAGGCAATGATTCTGTATTACAGGGGCAGATTGGAGTGGGTAAGGAGGAGGGACAGATTTGTGCCCCTTTTGTGTGGCTTTTAGGTGCTCTTGCCAACAGGCTGAGTGGTTGGACGATAAATGGTACCCAAAGGTTGGTGTTTTTGCCACATTTGGTGTGCCTGAGACACAGTTTGCAGATAGCAACAGTGAGATCTGCTGCAGATGTGCTGAAAAAGGCCCAGACAGCTGAGCTTTGGGGAGTGGGCCGGGAGATAACAGCTGCAGAATGTGATGGAATAGGGTGACTGCTCTCTACTCTTTCTTGATGTCGGCCTCCTTGGGGTTGTGCCGCCTCACCTTCAGTTTCCTCCTCTGCTCTATCTGGCACCCAAGTCGCATCAGTGACCTCATCATCATCATCATCATCTCCATCTCCTCCATCATCATCATTACCACTGGAGACAACTTGGCAATACGCTGCGGCTTGGGGAACAGGAATGCCAATTTGTCTACCAGTGTTTCTCCCTCTATCTAGGCTCATGTTCCTGTCATCCTCAACCTCAGAACCAACATCTGAATCCAGTAATGGCTGGGCATAATCAAGAAAAAAGTGGCTGACCACGGCTGTGGTCAAATAACTCAGCTGACTCCTTAATGGCTGATGTTGGGGCTATGACAGGAATAGATGTGGACAAGGAGGCAGGTTTATCCACTCTGGCAACTGCAGGGGACTGCACACTTGTCTCTGCTTGCGTGACAGAGGATGAGGAGGATGAGGAAGGTTTAGTAAGCCAGTCCACCACCTCCTCTGCATGCTGTGGCTGGATAGCACGGGCAAACTCACTAAACAGAGGAAATGATGCCCTGCCTGAGGACTGACCACCACGTCCACCTTTGCCTGTGGACACATTTGTTGCTGGCCCCCTTACAGTGCCAAGGGAACGTCTGCCTCTCCTTGTTGTCCTCCCAGACATTATTGGGAGGGAGGGGGCGGTGCTTATAAGAAAATGTAAAGAAGAAGTTGAAATCTGTACGTAGATGCACTTTAATCAATGTAAAGAGGTGTTTGGTGCACTTTAATTTGAGTACTCACACTACACAGACACACTCCACAGATACACTATAATATACTGCAATATAATGCGCCAAAAGTACAGTGACGCACAGAACTATATAGCATTAAACTGGCAGGAACGCTCACAAAACGATATGGCGTTAAACTGGCAGTAACGCACACAAAACTATATGGCGTTAAACTGGCAGTAACGTACACAGAAGCAAATGGCGTTAAACTGACAGTAACACAATCAAATAGATGGTGTTAAACTGGCAGTAACGCACACAAAACTAACTGGCGTTAAACTGGCAGTAACACACAAATGTATATGGCGTTAAACTGGCAGTAACGCACACAAAAGTATATGGCGTTAAACTGGCAGTAACGCACAAAAACTATATGGCGTTAAACTGGCAGTAATGCACACAAACCACATGGCGTTAAACTGGCAGTAATGCACACAGAACTATATGGTGTTAAACTGTCAGTAACGCACACAAAGCAATATGGCGTTAAACTGGCAGTAACGCACACAAAACTATATGGCGTTAAACTGGCAGTAACGAACACAGAAGTAAATGGCATTAAAATGACAGTAATGCACAAAACTATATATGGCGTTAAACTGGCAGTAACGCAATCAAATAGACAGTGTTCAACCGTCACCACACTGAGGCTATCTGAACTGTCCCTACTCTAGCTATACACTAATGTAAAGATTACTGACACGGTCTCACACTACACTGAAACTATCTGAGCTGTCCCTACTCTACACTAATGTATGTATGAATGACACGGTCTCACTACACTACAGTGAAACTATCTGAGCTGTCCCTACTCTAGCTGCACACTATGCAAAGCTGAATGATGGTCCTCCTCACTACACTCACACTATCCCTAGACTGACACTAAACTAATATTCTACACTGACAATTGAAGCAAAATAGCACAGTATAGCACACTAACTAACTAATAGCACTGAACAGAGCCCTGTGCTATCTCTCTCCATGCCGAAATCACACTGAAAATGGCTGCCATTGAAAGAATACTTTTATACTGTGGGGCGGGAATGAGCCATGATTGGATAAAGTCATGATGACAGTGTCCAATCATGACTCTGACAGTGCTCTGTGCCCTGATTGGCTGAAGCTTTCACTGCTTCAGCCAATCAGGGCTTGCAATGCACTGTTCAGCACCGCAATGCATTGTGGTCGGTTCGGGGGGCCGAACAAACGGTTGAACGACCCGTTTGTTCGGTCATACCTGACACTTCAGTGCTCCCAAAACAATCCTCCATCCTTTAAACAAAACATTCAAAGAATAAGTACAACAATATAGAACAGAATGAGGTCCCCAGAGAGCCCCCCTTACATCAGGGTCCTCAGTGAGCCCCCCTTACATCAGGTACCTCAGAGAGCCCCCCTTACACAAGGGTCCCAGAGAGCCCCTCCTTACCCAAGGTCCCCAGAGAGCCCCCCTTACACAAGGGTCCCCAGACAGCCCCCCTTACATCAGGTCCTCAGAGAGCCTCCCCCTACATCAGGGTCCCCAGAGAGCCTTCCCCTACATTAGGGTCCCCAGAGAGCCCCCCTTACATCAGGGTCCCCAGAGAGCCTCCCCCTACATTAGGGTCCCCAGAGAGCCCCCCCTTACATCAGGGTCCCCAGAGAGCCCCCCCTTTACATCAGGGTCCCCAGAGAGCCCCCCCTTTACATCAGGGTCCCCAGAGAGCCCCCCCTTTACATCAGGGTCCCCAGAGAGCCTCCCCCTACATTAGGGTCCCCAGAGAGCCCCCCCTTACATCAGGGTCCCTAGAGAGCCTCCCCCTACATTAGGGTCCCCAGAGAGCCTCCCCTTACATCAGGATCCCCAGAGAGCCTCCCCTTACATCAGGATCCCCAGAGAGCCTCCCCTTACATCAGGGTCCCCAGAGAGCCCCCCTTAAATCAGGGCCCTTAGAGAGTCTCCCCCTACATCAGGGTCCCCAGAGAGCCTCCCCCTACATTAGGTTTCCCAGAGAGCCTCCCCTTACATCAGGGTCCCCAGAAAGCCCCTCCTTACATCAGGGTCCCCAGAGAGCCCCTCCTTACATCAGGGTCCCCAGTGAGCCTCCCTACTTACATCAGGGTCCCCAGAGGGTATCCCCCTACATCAGGGTCCCCAGAGAGCCTCCCCTTACATCAGGGTCCTCAGAGAGCCTCCACTTACACCAGGGTCCCCAGAGAGCCTCCCCTTACACCAGGCTCCCCAGAGAGCCCCTCCTTACATCAGGGTCCTCAGAGAGCCCCTTCTAACATCAGGGTCCCCAGAGAGCCCCCCTTACACCAGGGTCCCCAGAGAGCCCCCCCCCCTACACCAGGGTCCCCAGAGAGCCCCCCCCCTTACACCAGGGTCCCCAGAGAGCCCCCCCCCCTTACACCAGTGTCCCAAGAGAGCCTCCCCTCTTACATTAGTGTCCCCAGAGAGCCCCTCCTTAAATTAGTGTCCCCAGAGAGCCCCTCCTTACACAGGGTCCCCAGAGAGCCCCCCCCCTCTGACATTAGTGTCCCCAGGGGGCCCCCTCTTACATCAGTGTCCCCAGAGGGCCCCGTCTTTACATCAGTGTCCCCAGAGGGCCCTGTCCTTACATCAGTGTCCCCAGAGGGCCCCGTCCTTACATTAGTGTCCCCAGAGAGCCCCCCTCTTACATTAGTGTCCCCAGAGGCCCCCTTCCTTACATTAGTGTCCCCAGAAAGCCCCCCCTCTTACATTTGGGCCCCCAAACAGCTGACTCCCCCCCTTGCAGAGGTTCCCCTGTACCTGGCTGGTGGAGGTGGGAGGCGGCGATCGGCAGCTATATGGTGTTCACAGGCAGGGGGATCTCCCTGGGGCTAGTAGTTCTATCTCCGAATGTATACAGCGGAGAGGGGAGGGGCCTCTGACCCGGGCATCAGCAACAGTGTTCAAGCAGAGTGAAAGTGAAACTGATACCTGCCTGGGTCAGAGGCCCATCCCTTCTCTTCTCCACTGTATACACTGAGAATACTACAAACCCCAGGGAGATCCCGCCGCCCACTCAGGCACCATAGAGCTGCCGATCGCCGCCTTCCACCTCCTCCCACCTCTCCTCACTGCACTCTAAACGGCCAGCCAGAGGTGCAGGGGGGGATGCTGGGTCTTGGGGGCCCCCCCACAGCGGGGGGGCCCTAAGCAGCTTGCATAGTGTGCCTATAGGGCCGATCGGGGTCGTACCCCTTTTAGGGGAAGAGACTACATCCCCCATAATCCCCCAGAGGTTATAAAAAGGAAGAGCGGAGACCGCCTCTTCCTCTTGGGACACTTCCTCTTCTGAGGCCTGACAGGACTGGCCTGCCTCTGCTGACGGAGCTTGTGACGCGGAGACGGCAGCCAGCGGAGACACCTGTGCGGACCGGAGCTGGAGGCCTGAAGCCTGGGCCTTGCAGCAGATGGAGTGAGACTCTCATCCCTCAGAGTCAGCAGCAGCGGAGCGGAGACTCTTCCCTACAGACGGTCGGTCGGAGCTGAGGACCGGAGCGCAGGGGCTGTGACGAGGAGACCAGATGCCGCCATTAGAGGGACCGGAGCTGAGGACGGTACCCCAGGATTGGTGAGAGAGCCGGAAGGCTCATCCTGCATTGATACACACGTTTTATGCCTACTGAACTGCCTAGGCGCAATTTACTTCAGAGCAGCAAATGTTACTTTCTGTGGATTACAAAGACACCATTTAAAGCTACATGTGCACCACCTCTACAGATTTATTGCCGGTGAAGAACACTGTACTAGTACAAGGACTGAGCTCTATTACTAGGGATCAGGCCTGGTCCGTTAGGTAGGCGCAGATAGATTTATTGCACCTCAGGGGTGCATAGCAGACGGTCGCCACGCTTGGCGCTCCGTTTCCCCATTGCTAGTTGATACATATATGTGTACATGTTTAAGTGCATATTGCTATTTCTTTTCCTTACTGACAAAGTAAAGCCAGTTATTCTTATTTCAGCAGTCTGCTTGTGAGTTCATACCCATTACACTTAGAGTATAAGTGATGTTTATATGTGCATAGATTCATACCCCTTGACTAACTGTGCCAGAGAGGGTAGAGCAAATTGCCGGGGGTTGGTGGAGCTGTACTCAGGGACCCAAAACAAACCAGCGGCTCTCTTAACTGGGGGTAGCGCTACACGTGGGGGCTCGTAATCCGGGATCCTGAGTCAGCGGGAAAAGCCGCCAGGAGGTACCGGCATGGACCCAATAGAAGTGGGACGGTGGTCCGCAACCTGGGCCGCTGACCCAGCCGCAGCAGCAGTCATTGAACTGCCAGGAATATGGCAGAGAGAGGCAGTCAAGCAGCTCATAATGTCATTATCCCCATGCCAGAAGTCATGGATAATGGACATGAGAAATGATGCTGGGTACACATACGCCTTAATAGAATGAAAGGAAGAGACTCCAGAGCAGTTCAGGAGCCAAAGCATACGAGCACCGAATGGTCAGGCCGAATGGTCAGAGAAGAAGAGGCCATGTTGGAAGAGAAACGGGAGAAGCAGGTGATGGGGTCTACAAAGCTTCCAGTGGCCACGGTCAGGTCGGCCTTAACCCCTGAGAGAGACACAGAGGTAGATGCCCTGAAGTTGCAGATGTCCCAGATGATGGAGATACTGACATCTCTAGTGGCGAAAGAGACGCCCAGTCCCAAGAAAGAAACAGGCAGGAAGGAATTGTTTCCAGCTGTTTCAGCACCGGCATCCCCACCTGACTACGGTGGGATGGTCTGTTTTAATTGTGGCGGAGTGGGCCATATTGCAGCTGTATGTGCCAGTCCCAAGAAGAAGAAAACAGATAGCCGCCAGCCGGCGGGAAACGCCAAAGGGCCCCGGTGAAGGAGTCAACCGGGTGCCCATCACCTTCAGTGAGCTCCAAGAAGCATAACAGGAAAAGAAAGCGAGGAGATCAAACCCCTCAAAAGGGGCCCAGGGATCCTCAACCAAGGTGCACTCCAGAGAAAGGGGGCAAGACCCCTCCGAAGAGATACAGCACTCCTAAACGTGAACTCTTCAAAGTGAGAGATAACAATGTCCCTCAACGGGTTCACACTCCCACTAAGAGGGAGAAAATTAATGCATACCAGGCTCAAGAAAGGAGCAAGTGCAAATCCAGTGAGAAGGAAAAGAGTCCCAAGAAGAGGACAGCATCAACTCGGCCCTACCCAGAGGAGCTAGTTGGTCCATCCCCTACTGTATCTATCCAGGTGGAAGGAGTGTACACAAAGGCCCTCCTAGACACTGGAGCACAAGTGACCCTATTGTACAGGGACTTCTACGACAGATACCTGAGTCATCTGCCAATACAGAAGATAGAAGAGTTGGAGATAAGGGGATTGGGAACTCAGAGTTTCCCCTATGATGGCTACCTACCCATACGGTTGACGTTTGACCCATCCGTAGCTGGGAAGTCTGAAGTGTTTGACACCTTAGCAGTGGTGTGTCCCCGCCCACCAGGAACCAGCAAGACGTCCCTGATTATAGGGACGAACACGGACCTAGTCAGAAGGCTTCTGACCCCCCTGGTGAAGAAAGAGAGTCTTTCAACTCCCAAGATCCATCCCATGCTGAAGGCAGCCTACCAGCGGTTGGTCCTAGAGCAGAAGACCCCCAAGTGAGGGGATAGGAAGGGTATGGAGGCTTGGAAGAGAAGGAGCAGTGTTACAGCCTGGAGAGGTGACCTGCATGAGAGCCACGGTGAAACTTACTTGGGAGCAGCCTGGCCCCTTTGTAATGCTGGAACCCGACCCAATGGAGGGTCACTCAGGTCTGGAGGTGATACCAGAAGTAATTTCACTGAAGGACCTGAAGAAGGCAAGAGGAAGAGTCCCTGTCAGCGTGA
This sequence comes from Lithobates sylvaticus, assembly GCA_028564925.1. Lineage (NCBI taxonomy): Eukaryota > Metazoa > Chordata > Amphibia > Anura > Ranidae > Lithobates > Lithobates sylvaticus. The sequence goes on from CM053032.1 coordinate 136,733,936, forward strand.
GGAACCCCACGGAACGGCCCGTGGAGATCCCTGCCAGGATGCTTCTGGGACAGGTGAGTCCTGCTGTCCCAGTTGGCTGGTCAGAAGTGAAGGGGACGGGTGAAGGAGAAGATGTTTGGGGCCTAGGAGGTCCAGTGAGTCGGTCCAAGACCAATGGAACTCAAGGTGTGAAGAGGCTTTCAGAACCTTGAAGAGAAGTCTCACCACAGCCCCAGTTTTGGCCTACGCTGATCCCACTAGACCCTATGAGCTACATGTTGATGCCAGCCATGAGGGCCTAGGTGGAGTACTCTACCAGGAGTATGAAGACCAGCTACGACCAGTAGCCTATGTGAGCCGGAGCCTGACCCCCTCCGAGAAGAACTATCCCACCCACAAGTTGGAGTTCTTAGCCCTCAAATGGGCAGTTGTTGACAAATTGAGAGACTATTTGTATGGGGCCGAGTTTACTGTAAAGACAGATAACAACCCCTTGACCTATCTATTCACCACCGCCAAGCTGGATGCAACTGGACACAGATGGTTGGCGGCGTTGTCTGGATTCAATTTCAGCCTCAAGTACAGACCAGGGGCTGGAAATAGGGATGCAGATGCCCTGTCCCGAAGATCCCATGTCATGGTTGATGACTGGGAAGACTGGACCCAAGTGGCACCAGATGGGGTGCGAGCCCTTTCTCAGGGGGCTGAACTCCAAGCCAGAGGAGGATCCAGAGCTGAAGAGATAGGAGTCACCACAGTGGGAGTCCCAAAGTGTTACTGTGGGGTAACTCAACTAGAAGAAGAGTGCTTACCGAAGCTGTCCAAGAAGGAGTTAAGGTGTGACCAATTGGAAGACCCCATGGGGAAATTGGTCCTGGAAGCCCTGGAAGACCAGAGTCCAGAGGGACTTCGCCTTCACCCTTCTAAAGAAGCTCGCCTACTGAGGAGAGAGTTGGACAAGTTACAGGTGCATCAGGGGGTAGTCTACCGAAGGGGCCCCTCTGATGGCCCAGAAGACAAGTGGCAGTTGTTTCTCCCAGAAAAGCATCGAGAGACTGTGCTGATTGCCTTACATGACCAGCATGGTCACTTGGGAGCAGAGAGAACCTTCCAACTTATCAGAGACCGGTTTTATTGGCCCTGCATGAGGGCCGAAGTGGAGGAGTATTGCCATTCCTGTGCAAGATGCATTCAGAGGAAGACTTTACCACATCAAGCCGCCCCAATGGGCCACCTACAGAGTCAAGGCCCAATGGATCTGGTATGCATTGATTTTCTCTGCCTTGAACCCGATTTGAGTGGATTGGGAAATGTTCTGGTGGTAACCGACCATTTCACCCGTTATGCTCAGGCTTTCCCAACCAAGGACCAGAAGGCCTCTACAGTAGCCAAGGTACTCTTGGAGAAGTACTTTGTTCACTATGGACTGCCACAGAGAATCCATTCAGACCAAGGAAGGGACTTTGAGAGTCGCCTGATCAGGAAGCTACTAGATTCTCTGGGAGTAGAGAAGACTAGAACCACACCATATCACCCTCAAGGTGATGCCCAGCCTGAAAGGTTCAACAGGACCCTATTGAACATGTTGGGAACTTTAGAAACAGAGAAGAAGCAGCATTGGAGTCAACACATATCAGCTCTGGTGCATGCCTACAACTGCACCACAAGTGATGTGACAGGTTTCTCCCCTTACCGGCTTATGTTTGGGAGAGAAGCAAGATTGCCAGTGGATTTGGCCTTCGGCATATCCTTAGACCATGCCTCTGCTGCCTCCCACAAAGGATATGTGGACAGACTGAGGCGCAGTCTGAAGATAGCTTATGAGAAAGCTCAAGCGGCCTCTGACCAGAGGGGGGCCCGAAATAAGAGGAACTTTGACTTGAAGGTTCGAGTACAGGACCTACAGCCAGGGGACCGTGTACTGTTACGCAATTTAGGGATCCCTGGAAAACACAAGATTGCTGATAGATGGAGATCAGAACCATATATCATCTGTAGAAAACTTCCAGGATTGCCTGTCTACAAATTGAAGCCAGAAGGAAGAGTGGGGCCATTGAAGACCTGGCATAGGAATCATTTGCTCCCACTTACTGAAGCAGTCAGAATACCTCCAGCGAGAGACTTACCTGAATCTGTTTCCATTCTGGATACCCCCAGGCCGAATACTCGGTCTCAAACATCTCAAGCTAGGGGTGGACAGGACCCCCAACCTGAGGAAGAAAGAGGAGAGCTTGAATGGCTATGGCCTTCCTCAACCCCAGGAAATTCTGCCATAGATCTTCCACCTACTGAAGATGTGGAAGATGGAACATTGAACCCAGAAGCCACAGAGTTTGTGCCATTCAGTGATGTGCCTGAGTGCTGGGAAGATATCCCTGGTCTCTACCCAGAAGAAGAAGTAGATGTTCCAGAACCAGAGATGTTGCCAGAATGTGTTCCTGAAGAAGTTCCAAGAGAGCAGAGAGCTCGCAGAAGTGTGAAGCCTCCCAAGAAGTTAACTTACCCCAAGATGGGAGAAAGTTCAGAGGACTCTGTTACTACAGCAAGGAGAAGTGCTGAAAGCCCTGACCCATCCACTGTTCATTTGGTGGAGGGCAACCCTAGCTCACTCTCTGGCACAGTTAAACAGGTCGCCCACACTGAGGTGACCTGTAGACAGGACAGCTCCCCATCTTGTGTTAATTGGTGGGAGGCTCCCCTGTCTAAATTATGTGAACGTGTTGTTACCAAGGACGCTTGTAGTTTGAACACTGTCTTTGGGGACCAAAGATTCAAAGTGGGGGGAGTGTGTAGCGGGGTCGTACCCCTTTTAGGGGAAGAGACTACATCCCCCATAATCCCCCAGGCTCCCGGGCTGCTTGTTTCTGCCCGAGAGGCTGCTGGGAGAGGTTATAAAAAGGAAGAGCGGAGACCGCCTCTTCCTCTTGGGACACTTCCTCTTCTGAGGCCTGACAGGACTGGCCTGCCTCTGCTGACGGAGCTTGTGACGCGGAGACGGCAGCCAGCGGAGACACCTGTGCGGACCGGAGCTGGAGGCCTGAAGCCTGGGCCTTGCAGCAGATGGAGTGAGACTCTCATCCCTCAGAGTCAGCAGCAGCGGAGCGGAGACTCTTCCCTACAGACGGTCGGTCGGAGCTGAGGACCGGAGCGCAGGGGCTGTGACGAGGAGACCAGACGCCGCCATTAGAGGGACCGGAGCTGAGGATGGTACCCCAGGATTGGTGAGAGAGCCGGAAGGCTCATCCTGCATTGATACACACGTTTTATGCCTACTGAACTGCCTAGGCGCAATTTACTTCAGAGCAGCAAATGTTACTTTCTGTGGATTACAAAGACACCATTTAAAGCTACATGTGCACCACCTCTACAGATTTATTGCCGGTGAAGAACACTGTACTAGTACAAGGACTGAGCTCTATTACTAGGGATCAGGCCTGGTCCGTTAGGTAGGCGCAGATAGATTTATTGCACCTCAGGGGTGCATAGCAGACGGTCGCCACGCTTGGCGCTCCGTTTCCTCATTGCTAGTTGATACATATATGTGTACATGTTTAAGTGCATATTGCTATTTCTTTTCCTTACTGACAAAGTAAAGCCAGTTATTCTTATTTCAGCAGTCTGCTTGTGAGTTCATACCCATTACACTTAGAGTATAAGTGATGTTTATATGTGCATAGATTCATACCCCTTGACTAACTGTGCCAGAGAGGGTAGAGCAAATTGCCGGGGGTTGGTGGAGCTGTACTCAGGGACCCAAAACAAACCAGCGGCTCTCTTAACTGGGGGTAGCGCTACATACATAACATAAAACATTATATTTAAAAAAAAAAAGTTGTTCAATACTGTATTTAATTATGTGGAGGTTTATTATTATACTGTATACTGACAGGTGTGTGGATTCGGTTCAGCTTCCTCTAATGCAAACAGTGTGTGTTTGAGTTGGAAAATGGGGGACTTGTGGACTTTTTAGGCACTATAGACATTAGTTTTGTAATATCAAAAATTTATTAGTTCAAGGAGAACAACATGCATAAAATACCACGTACATCTAAAAACATATAGATTTGAGTTCAAACAAATGAGAAGAAAAAAAGATATTCATACGGTACAGAAATCGCATGTGCAGCCTAAACGTAATGAGCCTAGGGGATTCCACGGAACAAAAGTCGGCGGTGAAGACGGATTTTGTCCAAAGTTGATGAGGTATCCAGTTGAAGGCAAGGGTGCAGTGCGATAATGGTAGATAATAACGAAAGCTCTACATGTTTCGCGTTATTTCATTCAACGCTTCGTCTGGAGCCTGAGATTGCAGTGACTAACAAACAAATATGAAATTTAAAAGACACAGTAAGTATATGCATATCATCGAAAATTCCTAATTAACATATTCTATTTTTATATAATGGTAACTATTAATCTGAAATAATTGCCGAGTGTGACCATCAAGTTCCCATCATCACTGCCAGACAACGTGCAGCATGTGTACAGGCCAATAGTCCAAACTCTCAGTGGGGACGTATAGAATATTATATTAAACTGTCATTTATATAGAAAAGACATTGTACTTACTACAATACTTGGGTGTGTTCAAAAGAGAAGATAAAGAGGTACAGTCCCATTTGTCTCGTCACCAACCAAGGAAACTGATGAGGATGGCATAGAGTGGGATAGGATATCGTGTAGCCCGGGTATATTCCTAGATGGTAACCAAATGTAAAAAGAAATAATAACTGGATAAATAGGTTGGCCCCCTGTCCATACGTGACAGGGCAGATGTGTTGCATAGGGTGGTTAGCCCTAGGCAATAAGGAGAGAATGATAATGGCTCACCTGTATGAGGGAGGGAGGCAGAAAATTCCCTAACACTGTGTAGCAGAGGCGGCACTAGAGATATTTGTAAATATCCTGGGTTGAAACGGTCAAGGAGAGGCTCAATCCATATGATAGTCAGATAATGGAAGCCTTAAGGGTGGAAGGTAGTGCCGGGATGGACCTGTATAATGGAGCCATCAAGATTAGAGGGAGCCTCCAAAGGGGGAGAGATAGTACATGAATGGGGAATAAAGTAGCATTGGCCGAGGGGCATAACTGCAACTTACCAAAGCGGGACACAGAGACATCCAACCCACCGTCAACAGGTCTGTTGGTGGGGAGCAGGGGACGCTGACAGGAAGCACATCCTAGTGTGCTTAAGTATACGTCCCATCTGTCGTCAATATCCGGCGTCGCCGGCTTGACGTCATCCAGATCGGCCGCAAGGAGCGTCCTGCGCATGCGCCGGCGCCCCGTCCCACGCATGCGCAGTGAGGCTAGGGCGAGCGCAGCGGCGCGCGCAGCACGCTCGAGCAGAGGGAGTGACCGGGGCGGAATTTCCCGGTCACTCCTTGCTAATTCGTCACCAAGCTGGCTAAGGTGACGATGTGCGGCCGCACTGAGTGCCGGACAGGCCAAAAGTACAGCGGCACAGTATCTGCCAGTGTGAATGTCTGGGGCTCGGGGGTCACAGTCGGCAACGCTAGTAAAACTCCATAAAGCAATAATAACACAATAACATATGTAACCATCAAGAGAAAGGGTATCCAGCTCAAATAATAATTCTAAAACTTTATAGAATTGGGTGTTTAGTAGATAATAAATGATAAATGGTCAAATGACAGTGTAACTGCCTAGGGACATTTAAAGGGAAAGAGAAAATGGAATATAGAATATAGAAAACCAGATTTTTGGAAGCTGCCTGGGGTATGGGGAATATTGAACTGGATAGGTATAGGCTGGATCAAAGATGAATATATATAATCCAGTCAGTAGTAGAACTTCAGGATATTATTAGGGGATGGGGAGTCAGAGCTTGGAAGCATCTTTAGAGGAAAGGTTTGTAAGATTGTGCCTCATTTATGCCCGGGGGACGGGTCGCATCGAGGCGTTCTATCCAGAGAGTCTCTTTTTTCAGAATTTCCTTATCCCAGTTACCCCCTCGTGGGTCCCTCGGGACAACTGCCAGAGCTATAAAGGAGACAGCTGTAGTGTCAAATTTATGATAAAGGTCTAAGTGTCTACTCACGGAGGTTATCATTTTGCCCCCAGATGAGTAATAGATATGATCTTTGATTCGGGCACGGAACTGGCGGATAGTTTTTCCGACATAAAATGCCTTACATATACAGGTCATCAAGTATATTACGCCTTGGGTATCACAGTCCACGTGGAATCGTGGTATAAAAGTTTCCCCGTTAGGAAGGACAAAGCTAGTCCCAGGTCGTATCCATGGGCAGTAAGTGCATTGTCCGCACCTAAAAATGCCCATGTTGTCTGAATTATGATGTCTTGCGGTACTGTAGTGGCTCGATGTCAATTTGTCGCGCAGTGAACGTGATTTTCTGAATGTAATGGTTGGACTAGGGCTAATGTATTTTCTCAAAATGGGATCTTCAAGAAGTAGAGGCCAATGTTTGGCCAAGATTTCTCGGAGTTCACCGTGCTGTTTAGAGTACCTCGTAATATAGCGTACAGTATCGGAAGTTTTTATGGTTTTTGTTTTGTAAAGAAGTGAGTTTCTGGATTGTCTTAAGGCTTTGTTGAAAGATTTTCTGAGGATAGATTTACTATATCCTCTGTTTTTTAGGCGATCTCGCAGAAGATTGGCCTGTATTTTGAACTCGTCAGTGTGTGTGCAATTTCGTCTCAATCTGAGATATTGAGCGTAAGGGATACTGCGAATTAATGTTTTCGGGTGGGCACTTTCTGCGTGAAGCAGTGTGTTACCAGCCGTTTCTTTTCTGTACAATGTTGTTGCCAGACATCCAGTTTGGTCTCTAAATATAGTTAAGTCCAGAAAAGTGATTTTTTCTGGATTGGCAAAAAATGTAAATTTTAGGTTGAAAGAATTTTGGTTTATGGTTTCCATAAAGGTTTGTAAGCTATTGAGGGACCCCGCCCAGATGAGAAAAATGTCGTCAATGTAACGCAGCCAGCATAATGCTAGGCTAGTCAGCGGCGACAAACTGTCATCAGAAAAAATATTTCGTTCCCACCCCCCCAGGTACAGGTTGGCGTAGGCCGGGGCACAGCATGTGCCCATGGCCACGCCCTGCACCTGGAGGAAGTGGGACTCGTTAAAGGTAAAACAGTTTCTGGTAAGGACAAATCTCAGAAGATCTAATATGAACTCACAGAATTCCCACTGGTGGTGGTCTTCTTCATAGAGGAAGGTCCTAGCTGTCCTGATGCCCTGCTCGTGAGGGATGCTGGAGTAGAGTGCTTCAACATCTATGGTCACGAGGAGGGCATCAGGAGGCACGACCATTCCCTCAATGTTCTTAAGAAGATCCAAGGTATCCCTTGTATATGAAGGAAGTGAGAGGACATGAGGCATGAGTACAGCATCAATAAGGCGACTGGCATTTTCCGTGAGGGCTCCGATTCCCGATATAATAGGTCTACCCGGGGGTAAGGTGGGATGTTTATGTATCTTCGGGAGTGCGTAGAACGTAGCTAGTCTGGGATTGGGGATATTCAGATATTTATAAGTATCCGAATCTATGAGGCCCCTCTGGTGGGCAGAGCCAATGACCGAAAGATATTCAGTCCTATAGCCTTCAATTTGATCGGGTTGAATGGGCATGTACCACTCTCTGTTTTTGAGAATGCTGTGTGCCATATTCTCATAGAATGTTTTTGTCATGAGGACAATATTTCCTCCTTTGTCTGCTGATTTGATTTCTATATCGGTATAAGATTGGAGACGTTGAATGGCTAGCAGCTGAGAGGGTGTTAGGTTATCATCAGTAGTTTTAATAGTAAGCGATTTTAGGTCATTGACTGTGCCCGCCAGAAAGGCCCAGATAGAAGCATTAGTCATGAGGTCTGGAAAGCGTTGAGATTTTATTTTAAATTTTTGACACGTTGGCGTTGTATTTGACGATGTGGCGATGTCGGGTGTGTCAGATACTGGCACATCGGACTCGCTTTCGTCCAATAATAAAATAAGATTGCGAAGAGCTCTGAACTCCGCCATGGTGAAGTTTTTTACTTTTTAAGTAAAAAAAAAAAGTAAAAAACTTCACCATGGCGGAGTTCAGAGCTCTTCGCAATCTTATTTTATTATTGGACGAAAGCGAGTCCGATGTGCCAGTATCTGACACACCCGACATCGCCACATCGTCAAATACAACGCCAACGTGTCAAAAATTTAAAATAAAATCTCAACGCTTTCCAGACCTCATGACTAATGCTTCTATCTGGGCCTTTCTGGCGGGCACAGTCAATGACCTAAAATCGCTTACTATTAAAACTACTGATGATAACCTAACACCCTCTCAGCTGCTAGCCATTCAACGTCTCCAATCTTATACCGATATAGAAATCAAATCAGCAGACAAAGGAGGAAATATTGTCCTCATGACAAAAACATTCTATGAGAATATGGCACACAGCATTCTCAAAAACAGAGAGTGGTACATGCCCATTCAACCCGATCAAATTGAAGGTTATAGGACTGAATATCTTTCGGTCATTGGCTCTGCCCACCAGAGGGGCCTCATAGATTCGGATACTTATAAATATCTGAATATCCCCAATCCCAGACTAGCTACGTTCTACGCACTCCCGAAGATACATAAACATCCCACCTTACCCCCGGGTAGACCTATTATATCGGGAATCGGAGCCCTCACGGAAAATGCCAGTCGCCTTATTGATGCTGTACTCATGCCTCATGTCCTCTCACTTCCTTCATATACAAGGGATACCTTGGATCTTCTTAAGAACATTGAGGGAATGGTCGTGCCTCCTGATGCCCTCCTCGTGACCATAGATGTTGAAGCACTCTACTCCAGCATCCCTCACGAGCAGGGCATCAGGACAGCTAGGACCTTCCTCTATGAAGAAGACCACCACCAGTGGGAATTCTGTGAGTTCATATTAGATCTTCTGAGATTTGTCCTTACCAGAAACTGTTTTACCTTTAACGAGTCCCACTTCCTCCAGGTGCAGGGCGTGGCCATGGGCACATGCTGTGCCCCGGCCTACGCCAACCTGTACCTGGGGGGGTGGGAACGAAATATCTTTTCTGATGACAGTTTGTCGCCGCTGACTAGCCTAGCATTATGCTGGCTGCGATACATTGACGACATTTTTCTCATCTGGGCGGGGTCCCTCAATAGCTTACAAACCTTTATGGAAACCATAAACCAAAATTCTTTCAACCTAAAATTTACATTTTTTGCCAATCCAGAAAAAATCACTTTTCTGGACTTAACTATATTTAGAGACCAAACTGGATGTCTGGCAACAACATTGTACAGAAAAGAAACGGCTGGCAACACACTGCTTCACGCAGAAAGCGCCCACCCGAAAACATTAATTCGCAGTATCCCTTACGCTCAATATCTCAGATTGAGACGAAATTGCACACACACTGACGAGTTCAAAATACAGGCCAATCTTCTGCGAGATCGCCTAAAAAACAGAGGATATAGTAAATCTATCCTCAGAAAATCTTTCAACAAAGCCTTAAGACAATCCAGAAACTCACTCCTTTACAAAACAAAAACCATAAAAACTTCCGATACTGTACGCTATATTACGAGGTACTCTAAACAGCACGGTGAACTCCGAGAAATCTTGGCCAAACATTGGCCTCTACTTCTTGAAGATCCCATTTTGAGAAAATACATTAGCCCTAGTCCAACCATTACATTCAGAAAATCACGTTCACTGCGCGACAAATTGACATCGAGCCACTACAGTACCGCAAGACACCATAATTCAGACAACATGGGCATTTTTAGGTGCGGACAATGCACTTACTGCCCATGGATACGACCTGGGACTAGCTTTGTCCTTCCTAACGGGGAAACTTTTATACCACGATTCCACGTGGACTGTGATACCCAAGGCGTAATATACTTAATGACCTGTATATGTAAGGCATTTTATGTCGGAAAAACTATCCGCCAGTTCCGTGCCCGAATCAAAGATCATATCTATTACTCATCTGGGGGCAAAATGATAACCTCCGTGAGTAGACACTTAGACCTTTATCATAAATTTGACACTACAGCTGTCTCCTTTATAGCTCTGGCAGTTGTCCCGAGGGACCCACGAGGGGGTAACTGGGATAAGGAAATTCTGAAAAAAGAGACTCTCTGGATAGAACGCCTCGATGCGACCCGTCCCCCGGGCATAAATGAGGCACAATCTTACAAACCTTTCCTCTAAAGATGCTTCCAAGCTCTGACTCCCCATCCCCTAATAATATCCTGAAGTTCTACTACTGACTGGATTATATATATTCATCTTTGATCCAGCCTATACCCATCCAGTTCAATATTCCCCATACCCCAGGCAGCTTCCAAAAATCTGGTTTTCTATATTCTATATTCCATTTTCTCTTTCCCTTTAAATGTCCCTAGGCAGTTACACTGTCATTTGACCATTTATCATTTATTATCTACTAAACACCCAATTCTATAAAGTTTTAGAATTATTATTTGAGCTGGATACCCTTTCTCTTGATGGTTACATATGTTATTGTGTTATTATTGCTTTATGGAGTTTTACTAGCGTTGCCGACTGTGACCCCCGAGCCCCAGACATTCACACTGGCAGATACTGTGCCGCTGTACTTTTGGCCTGTCCGGCACTCAGTGTGGCCGCACATCGTCACCTTAGCCAGCTTGGTGACGAATTAGCAAGGAGTGACCGGGAAATTCCGCCCCGGTCACTCCCTCTGCTCGAGCGTGCTGCGCGCGCCGCTGCGCTCGTCTCAGCCTCACTGCGCATGCGTGGGACGGGGCGCCGGCGCATGCGCAGGACGCTCCTTGCGGCCGATCTGGATGACGTCAAGCCGGCGACGCCGGATATTGACGACAGATGGGACGTATACTTAAGCACACTAGGATGTGCTTCCTGTCAGCGTCCCCTGCTCCCCACCAACAGACCTGTTGACGGTGGGTTGGATGTCTCTGTGTCCCGCTTTGGTAAGTTGCAGTTATGCCCCTCGGCCAATGCCACTTTATTCCCCATTCATGTACTATCTCTCCCCCTTTGGAGGCTCCCTCTAATCTTGATGGCTCCATTATACAGGTCCATCCCGGCACTACCTTCCACCCTTAAGGCTTCCATTATCTGACTATCATATGGATTGAGCCTCTCCTTGACCGTTTCAACCCAGGATATTTACAAATATCTCTAGTGCCGCCTCTGCTACACAGTGTTAGGGAATTTTCTGCCTCCCTCCCTCATACAGGTGAGCCATTATCATTCTCTCCTTATTGCCTAGGGCTAACCACCCTATGCAACACATCTGCCCTGTCACGTATGGACAGGGGGCCAACCTATTTATCCAGTTATTATTTCTTTTTACATTTGGTTACCATCTAGGAATATACCCGGGCTACACGATATCCTATCCCACTCTATGCCATCCTCATCAGTTTCCTTGGTTGGTGAAGAGACAAATGGGACTGTACCTCTTTATCTTCTCTTTTGAACACACCCAAGTATTGTAGTAAGTACAATGTCTTTTCTATATAAATGACAGTTTAATATAATATTCTATACGTCCCCACTGAGAGTTTGGACTATTGGCCTGTACACATGCTGCACGTTGTCTGGCAGTGATGATGGGAACTTGATGGTCACACTCGGCAATTATTTCAGATTAATAGTTACCATTATATAAAAATAGAATATGTTAATTAGTAATTTTCGATGATATGCATATACTTACTGTGTCTTTTAAATTTCATATTTGTTTGTTAGTCACTGCAATCTCAGGCTCCAGACGAAGCGTTGAATGAAATAACGCGAAACATGTAGAGCTTTCGTTATTATCTACCATTATCGCACTGCACCCTTGCCTTCAACTGGATACCTCATCAACTTTGGACAAAATCCGTCTTCACCGCCGACTTTTGTTCCGTGGTATCCCCTAGGCTCATTACGTTTAGGCTGCACATGCGATTTCTGTACCGTATGAATATCTTTTTTTCTTCTCATTTGTTTGAACTCAAATCTATATGTTTTTAGATGTACGTGGTATTTTATGCATGTTGTTCTCCTTGAACTAATAAATTTTTGATATTACAAAACTAATGTCTATAGTGCCTAAAAAGTCCACAAGTCCCCCATCTTCCAATTTCCACAATATATTAAGGACGTGGCACATGATTACCTTTTTAGTATCAGCAGCACCACACTGCATTGATACCCTTTCCTTCCTTTTTCCTTTTTTTCCTAGATGAGTAGGCAGTATACTATTCCCACTAACACCAGGAAAAGGGGCATATGTTACATACAGTATCCCATTCTATTGTATGCTTGAAGCTGTGCTGCATGTTACATGCTCCTGACCAGTGAACTTTATACATTGTGATGTACTTTACAGACTCCTAACCACTGCACTCTGTATACCATGGTATATATTACATAGTCTTGACAGCTGCATTCTATAAGCTGTGCTTATTTGACACATTCCTGAACAAATTTGCTTATCGCTCTAACTGGGGATGGTTGCCAAGTAGCCCCCAACTCTTTTAGGCTGGCTTCACACCCTTGCGTTATGTTATATTTATGCACCATGCACCTGTTAGTGCATTGCAGTGCCATTCATTTTGAATGGCACCCCAACAAACTACAGCAAGGCACCTGTGTTGCAGTGCACCACAACACATGGCAATGCACAACCTGGAGTTGTGGTATGCTGCATTGCTAACAGAGGTTCAGGTCCAGTTTGAGGTGCACTATGGTTAAATGAACAAGCTGGCATATTGCAATGCTTGTTAACACACAATGTAACACATGTTATTGTTCTCTGTCTATATTTTTTGTAAAAAGTTGCAGAAAAGTATGTACATGGTAGAGATTAATTTTTTGGAATGATCCTTTGTCTTGATCTTATTTGTGGCAGAATACTTAAAGAGTATGTGAAGCCTTAACAGGCACCACACATTAATGTAATCCAGAAATGTTTTAAATGCCATCCAAGACAATTAAATCAAAATAAAGTATATATATATATATATATATATATATATTTTTTTTTTTTTTTGTTAAGCCATTACATTACGTTGTTTATTGTTGTATCCAATTCTTCTCAGGGGTGGGGGTGGTGCCCTCTTCTCATGATTAGCAGTTTCTCAGTGTAGCACTAGACAGCGAGTCTCCGTACAGTAACTGCTGTCCATTAGTACAGCAAATGCTGAAGTAGAGGCATGTAAACTATCATATTGCAGGCTGACTGTGGAAAAAGCAAGCTCACAGGGACACTAGTTCTGTTGACCCCGGTTGCATCCAGGGATTCTCTCACTTTGGAGGGATTTCCTCTCTCTTCCTGTTGTGACTATGACATAGGAAGTAAAGGGAAATCTTTCCAATTGGGGCATTGGTGGCAAAATTAAAGCTGGCAGGGGTTATAACCCTCCGTTACCCCACCCAAAATAAAGAAAAAAATTTTGGGCTTTAATTCCACTTTAAGGTTTCTTACTCCCATCACCTTGAGGCCACGAAGGCAAAATGCTAATACAAATAATTATTGCTCCCAATGCTCCCAGTTCATTATCCACTTAATTAAATTCCTAGGTGAATAACACAACAAAGCTTGCAAAGAACATCACAGGTGAGCTAAACGTAATCCCATAATGACCGATAATATAAGTAGAAGTAAAGGTGGGGTTTGCTTTAAAAGAACTATTAAGCACGTTTAATGTTGTATAAGAAGATTTGAGGTCACATAGGAAAACGTATTTTAGAGTAATACATAGAAGCATTTGTTTGTCACATATCTGGAACTATTAAAACTGAATATGGAAATATATTTTATAACTTTTGTCTGTTTAAACAAAGTTGTCATGTGTCCTTTGTGCTTGGCTTCTGTCCTGTTTCTATGTACAGTACCATTGAATCAGATTGTGTTTGTACTTTTTTGTGCTATTTGTCTACATTGTACTTTTTTGGTGTCTCACCCTCTCCTCAACTGTTATAGGATTGGGCAGTCTTGTAAGTTGGCTCTACACAATTTACTAGCCATTTCAAAGAATCTAGACACAAATATCACACTGCTGCATTCACATGAGACTGGAAAACGTCCGTTATGGAATTTTAAAGATATGCAGACACCATTACTGGGACTTTTTAGGTACATAATACTGTTCCATTTTAGATTAAAATATCCGTTTACTCATATATAAGTATACAATTATCATAAAAGCAATCAGACTGTGGCTTATTATGCTGATTAATATGTTTTATCCTCTGATTTAATCTCACATATTGTACTTGTATAATTACACATTTTTCTAGCCAATTTATGCAATCTTTACCAGTTTTCAATTATAATGGTGAATGGATTAAGGCAAACAACCATCAGAAATTGATATTGAAACTACAAACAAACAAATCTGTTGGTAGTAGGGTGCCCAGAGCCATTAAATACAAACTAAACTCTCATAACCACTTGCCTCCCAAGCCAATTTTGACACTTCTCTCCTACATGAAAAAAACATTTTTTTTGCTAGAAAATTACTCAGAACCCCCAAACATTATATATGTTTTTTTAAGCAGAGACCCTAGGGAATAAAATTGCACACATGCTAATATTCATGAGCAAAGGACCAACATATAGCCCGCAATGCCAGTTCATCGCACACAGATATGCGCGCGTGCGCACCAATTGGTGCGCAAATGAATGTGTGTGTGCGTACGCGTGTCACTTCTGCGAGCGAGCACGCAGGGATGGGGGGCTTAAAAATTAATTTTTTTCATTTTTAATTTTCCTTTTATTTTTCTATTTTCTTTTTACATTTTTTTTATCACTTTTTTTTTTTCCTATTACTAGGAATGCAAACATCTCTTGTAATAGGAATACAGCATGACAGGTCCTCTTTTCAGCAATATCTGGGGTCTACAAGTACCCAGATCTCACCTCTAGGCTGAAAAGCCTGAAATAAGAAAAAACTATCTCAGCTTCCCAGCCAAGGCAACGGCATTTTTTCAAATGCAGAGGCCGGGTATGAGCTCATAACATCGTGCCCGGCCTTCGAAAGGTCATAGAGACTTCCAGGGGGGCCATCTGGCCAGCAGGATTATCTATGGTAAACTTCCGGTGCCAGCAAATTCCTTCTCAGGCTCACCGATCACACGGGCGAGCTGGTAGAAGCACCGGAGGGCGGTGGGGGGATGTCCCCTCCCACTGCCTGTAAGAACATTCAAACGGCTGGACAGCTGCTATGATTATTCCAATGGTGCAGGGAATCGTCGGCAAAAAAAATGATATCTGAAGGATGCCTGTAACTGCAGGCATCATTCAAATATCACCACTTAAATTCTGCAACGTTATATGACGTTGCCCCAGGGAGAAGTGGTTAATCAAACAATCAACTATTTTATTTCTTAGGCTGCTAGCATTAGTAAATAGATAGGAAGCTATGTTATATTTCCTTGTTTAACCTCTTGCCGACCAGCTGCCGCAGTAATAATGCGGCAAGCTGGCTCGGCTGCGCGAATCGCCATGGGTGTACTTCAGTTTGTGCACAAGGTTCTGTGGGCGCGTGCCGATTGGCCAGCGGGGGAGCCAATCAGCGGGTCCGGCGAACTTGATGTCCGCTGGTCGCCCGCGATTGTTACCCGCAGAGACCATACAGGAAGACGAATCTGTGTGTTGTCCCAGGCAGCCCATCCCCATACAGTTAGAAACACACCGAGGGAATACATTTAACCCCTTGATTGCGCCTGATGTCACTGATTCCCCAAAAAAGTGTCAAGAAAGTAACCTCTAACCTCAGATAAAGACCCCAATGGGTCTAATTACGCTTCTGGTAAATAACCCAAGGATCCACTCCAATCACGCAGTCTTCGCCTTGGAGTATCAGGAATGGCAGGATTAGGCAGCAGTGTTGGTGGATAAAAAAAAAGTGTTCTCCCTCTAATAATAAATATGTGCTCTTTAAACTCCTCAAGTCTCCTCCATATAAAACTCATAGAACAAAAAGGAGATCTTCATAGTGTAGCAATTTGGTAAAAAAGATTTATTTCAAAGCAGCAACTTACATTTAAAATCAGAGTATTCAGCAAAGATACACAGGGACTTCCAATCTCGGTCACGGCCAGAAGTAGAACGTAACCTGTCTCCTCCTGGCACATTGCGTCACAGATCACGTCACTTTCTCACAAATTAACTTCCAGATCCAAAGATTCTAAAAGGATCTATATGCGCATGTCTTGCCTAAGCTTGCCATCCTGTCTGCATGCCTGAGCTAAGGACCAAGGGCAGATGGATCCCATGAAGTAAAAGCTACATGAGTCCTTTGCCCATACTCAAGATGGCCATGGCTAGAAATGCAAGGGGGGTGTATTTTAAAGGGATTTCTCAAAAAATAAAGCATGGGGACATGGGGGTTGATTTACTAATACTGGAGACAACAAAATCTGGTGCAGTTGTGCATGGTAGCCAATCAGCTTCTAACTTCAGTTTCTTCCATTAAGCTTTGACAAAAAAACCTGGAAGCTGATTGGTTTCTTTGCAGAGCTGCACCAAATTTTTTACTCTCCAGTTTTAGTAAATCAACCACATAGATGGATCGGTGAGTTTGCTTTGAATATTAAAAATGAATAGAATTGCATGACATTGACTATATTTATAAGCACTAGTTAAAAAACGAATTTATCTGATGTTACCTGTTTAAAAAAAGGCAGTATGTTTTAAATACCTTATATGTTCGCCGCATGTTGATTAGACCTTTTTTTTTACATAAAACTTGCCAAGCTGAGATGATAAATTATTCAGTTTTGTAATCAAAATGCAATGATTCCCCATGTCCATTTATGATACTGTGTTTTAAAGTCTGGTCCAGCTGGAAAAGGTTATTAAAAAATACTTTTTTTTACATTTTGTTATTTAAAAAATTTAGCACCCTCTAAGGCCCCTTCCACATTGGGCGAACTCTGCCATTAGAGCGCCTACCCAGTGGGAAATCTGTCTGCTTATCCCTCCTGGGCAGGCAAATGACTGGTCCATGTCTGCTCCACTTATGTAGAGTGGGCACAGAAACAGCCCGTTCTCCTCTATGTCATGTCAGATGTACAGTAAATGGACTGCCTGTCCATTTACACCTGACTGCCATCCGATCCGCTAGTCCAGTGTTTCTCAACTCCAGTCCTCAAGGCGCCCCAACAGGTCATATTTTCAGGATTTCCATTATTTTGCACAGGTAATTACCACAGCTGTTTCATCTGAGGAAAATCCTGATAACATGACCTGTTAGGGCCCCTTGAGGAATGGAGTTGAAAAACATCTGCGCTAGACGGATGGGGAACAGTGTCCAGGATGTTAAAAAAAAATGTATAATACAAATATATAATATTAAATAGGTATGCACACAAGTAAGTGCTGATTATGCAGAAGATAGAGGATGGTGTGAATTATTGTGCATAAATCACATAAAATCGCATAAACGTGACATAGCTTAAAATTGCATAAAATTGCATGAAATCGCATAAAACATCATATTCAAAGGATAAATCCGTGAAAGGTGTGAATTTTTGTGCATAAATCACATAAAATCGCATAAACGTGACATAGCTTAAAATTGCATAAAATCGCATCCACCTAGTTGGTTTTATGCACCGATGCAATTTTTATTGCGACTATTTTATGTGTCATATTTTTTAACCACTTGTACTTGACCGCAGCACTTTATGCACGCCCATCACAGATTCACCTTATTTTAATGTGACGCTTGATGCAACTTTATGCGATTTTTATGCGTTTCTACGCAATTTTAAGAGATGTCATTTTTATATGATTTTATGTGATTTACCCACATCATTCTCACTTGATACACCTCTGCACACCTCTCACGGATTTATCCTTTGAATATGATGTTTTATGCGATTTCATGCGTTTTTATGCAATTTTAAGCTATGTCACGTTTATGCGATTTTATGTGATTTATGCACAAAAATTCACACCTTTCACGGATTTATCCTTTGAATATGATGTTTTATGCGATTTCATGCAATTTTATGCAATTTTAAGCTATGTCACGTTTATGCGATTTTATGTGATTTATGCACAATAATTCACACCATCCTCTATCTTCTGCATAATCAGCACTTACTTGTGTGCATACCTATTTAATATACCTTAGTCTCTACAGCTTTATTATACAGCGCAGCACTACCTCTTTACCTTACCTTAATTCCTTGGGATCCGATAGTTCCTATCAGTGCTTTGCCGCAGTATTCCATTAGCCCTATTTATTCACCAGGCAAGCGCAGAGATACATACTACACCATACAAATATATAATAGCTCGGAAAAGAAAAGTTTAATTTTATTTTTGGAAAAACTTAATATAGGCACTTTTAATTTCAAGAATTATATAATTTCTCTTTGATATAAAAGCTTAATTTTCTGTCAGTGAATGTCTATACAAATCTTATTATTTCCTCATGCCATGCCTATATATTTTCTCATCACTGTGAATCTAAAATTAATCCAGCTGTCAAACTCCACATTTTGCAAGACATTCACTGACATTTTCTTAGATACTAAATCATGTACTGTCATATTGTAAACCCCACTGGCTATTTCACAATATAGGTTTGCACACGATCGGACATTCCAACAACAAAATCCCATGTTTTTTTTCTGACGGATGTTGGCTCAAACTTGTCTTGCATACACACGGTCGCACAAAGTTGGTCTGAAAAAATTCCAAACGTACAAGACGTATGACAAGCCGAGAAAAATGAAGTTCAATAGCCAGTGCTCCTCTTCTGCTTGATTCGAAGCATGCGTGGCACTTTGTGCATCGGAAATGTCTACACACGAGCGGAATTTCCGCCCACCGATTTTGTTGTCGGAAAATTTGAGAACCAGAACTAAAATTTTGTGCGGCGGAAATTCCGATGGAAAATGGAGCCTACACACGCTCGGAATTTCTGAAAACAAGCTCCGATCGCACATTTGCAGTCGGCAAGTCTGACCACGTGTATGCGGCATTAAAGCTTTTATCATATAATCAGCCATAGTGCATGCTCTCTGATAAATTCTCTTCTTTTGTGATGCCTGTAACCCATGGGTGCTCAACCTGTGGCCCTCCAGGTTTGCCGAACTACAATTCCCATCATGCCTCTGCCTTTGGGAGTCATGCTTGTAACTATCAGCCTTGCAATGCCTCATGGAATTTGTTGTAGTTCTGCAACTGCTAGCCGGCCACACGTTAAGCACCCATGCTGTAAACCAAAATCACCGTACTTACTGCAGTTAGTGTGAGAGGTTAGGTTAGGAGTTAGGCTAGTGTTATGGAATATAGGGTTTTGTTTAAAGGGATTGTAAAGTCTCATAGTTTTTCACCTTAAAGCGGTTCTGCACCCGTTTTTTTTTTTTTTGGGCTATATGCCAAGGGCATATAGCTCAATTGGGGGACTTACCTGTTCCATCTTCCATCGCGATCGCCGCCGGTTTTCGTCAGATGAAGTTCTTCATCTTCTTTTTTTGTGCTGGGGGCCATCTTGCCTGTGGGCATGTGAAACCCCCACAGGCACTTTAGATGGCCCAGCATGCACCGGCGTTACTCGCGCGTGCGCAGTAACGGCACATCTGCCGACATCTCACGAGATTTCGGAAGATGTGTCCGAAATCTCGCGAGATTTTGGAAGATGTGGCCGAAATCTCGTGAGATTTCGGAAGATGTCCGCACTGACTCCTGGGAACAATGACACCAGATCCCAGGAGACAGTGCGGCCTGACGACGATCGACGCAGAGACCCCGCCCCCACCCCCGAAGAGACAGAAGACCGGAAGTCATCAATTACAAGGTAAGTAAAAAAAAAAAAAAAACACATTTCATTTAGTACTCTTTGCCTGATTTGGAAGGCAAAGAGATTTACTAAATGAAATGGGTGCAGAACCACTTTAATGCATTAATGGGGCTGCTCTGTGCAAAACACATGCACAGAGCAAGTAAGTATAACATGTTTTTTATTCTTATTCTAAAAAAATCGAACCTTTACAACCCCTTTAACTGTTATGGTTAAGGTTTGGTATTGATGTGAGGCATTAAATGCAAGACATGTGGAGGAGTGAGTTTTTTTTAAACTTTTTTGTCTAAGTATAGAGCTATGTTTAATTGATGCCTGTTTAAGCACTTACTAAGCAATGTCCTTAAAGAGGGATTGCACCAAAAAAAAAATATTAAAAGCCAGCAGCTACAGATACTGCAGCTGCTGACTTTTAATAAATGGACACTTACCTCTTCCAGGGTCCAGCGATGTCGGCAGCCGAAGCCAAGAAATCCCTTGGTTCTCGACTGCCGCCGCCGCCATTCTCGTTGAGGGAATCAGGAAGTATAGTGTTGCGGCTTCACTTACCGGTTACCTACTGCGCATGCGCGAGTCGCGCAGCGCAATCAGAATGCTCCGCGCTGTCTCAGTCAAATGTGACACCAGAGGGGGGGAGGGTTCCGATGAGCGTAAGTTCCACTTTAGGGTGGAACTCCGCTTTAAATAGTGAAGTGGTGGACACCTATTTATGAACAGCACTGCAAAAATCACTATCTTGGCGTCACTGGGCCTGTTAATGGCTGTGAATCAAACAGCTCACCAACGACTTCACAGACACTATTTACCTGATCTGAGTATCTCTGTATCATGTGATTGCTGTGATGACCAATCACAGCTATCGCCAATGAAAACAGTGTAGAGTTTACTTAGGTAAGCCTGCCCCTTCCTCTTACAATGAGGAGAGGGGTGGAAGGAGGGACAATGAATCATTCACTTATTGGATTCTGTTCCACAGCAGTTGTGGGTTGTTTTTAACTATTTCACCCCCTGCCTCTTCTGTATGTCTAATCTTCATGCTGTCTCTGCAGTGGTCTGTACGTGCCCCTTCAACTCCCTTATCCTGCACATCTGTAAATTAACCCCTTCATCCCTATGGTAATCTAAACCATTACATTCCAAAAATACACACAGGTTTACTTCCTTGAATTCTGTGACATGTATTCACTATGCCCCTGTAAGTAAACACTGCTGTGTCACACATTTCACAGAGCCTGCTATCTGAACTACAGAGGCGCTAAGAGGAAGAGTTTCAGGAGGCAAGGTCAGTACAGGAATCACAGTTTGCAGGCAGCAAGGTACCATGCAATCAATAATCCTTAGAAAATGGAAAGCAAACAGCAGTGGGGAATTTTGAGGCCCTTCAACATCTTCTTTTTCAAGGTCCTAAGGCCCCTTACCCCACCCCCTCAAAGCTTGGAAAATGGGGCTGGCTTGCAAGGATTTTCCATGCAATACTATACCCCTAAGTACTCTGTTGTGCAATCCACTCCTGTCTCGCTACTATACACTGCCAGACCTGCAGGCCTGGGTCAAATACAAAGTCACACTTGTATGCCATGTTGTATGCCTACCTCGGTAGCTGTAAAACCATTTACTCTTGGTTCCCCCCCAATCTCTCTACCCTTTGGGTTGCGGGATATTCCAAACCTGGATGATGAGGACTGGGAGGTAATTTAGGACCTCCTTCCCGTCATTTGGTCTCCTTAAGAGACAGACTTATCCAATTAAAAATTGTTCATGGAGCTTACTTTATCCCATATAGACTTCATAGAATGGACTCCTCGGCCTCACAAGAGTGCTGGCGATGTGGCCATTCTTCTGGAGATTTTTTACATGCCTTTTGGGATTGCCCCACGATTACCAGCTGCTGGGGGGGAGGGGGGTTGATTTCTGTTGTTAATAACATTGCAAATACCTCTCTTGTTCCCTATGAGTCTCTGTTTACTGGGGTTGGTGGAGAAGTTGGTCCCCACTGTGGCAGAAAGGACCATGATTAGTCTCCTCCTTTTTTATGCTCATAAGGCTATTACTATGTCATGGAAAAAAGATACTCCTCCCTTCCTTACTTTTTGGAAACATTTAGTCAATGTTAATCTATCCCTGTAAAAAGATACCTATGGTAATAGGGGTTGCCCAAAGAAATATGATAAATTGTGGTCAAAATGGCTGGCTGACCCTTCTACAGCCTCCATGCTTGATATATACTAATGTCTTTTGTCAGTCTCTTGTTCTTTCTTGTTCTTTTGGTGTATTGCTCATAATTGAGGTGCAGTCTTTTGTCTGGGGACATCCTTCTACTATGAGCTTTGTCAGCAAACACTGATATTACTTTTCTCAAAAATGAGCCACGCCTTTGTAATCTTGTTGTACTGGTAACCGTTTGCCCGGGCTCCAAGAGTTAGGTTCCCTTCATCTTTATGGCCCCTGCGTGGGCAGATTGTTCTTATTTGTGTTTTTGTTTTTGTCTTTGGTTGTTTTTGTGTATTGTACACTTGTAATATGCTAATAAAAAGATTTTCAAATAAAACAGCAGGGGGGAGGCAGGGAACACAGGACGCTGTGAAAAGGGATGGCCAGCAGAATGGTAGAATACAACACGAGAGGAGATTTTTCAAGTAAGCTTATATAGGATTGTATGCATTGCTAATACAATACTGATGTTTTAAATAAAGAAAAAGTATGTTATGATCATAGATCTCCTTTAAGTATTAGTTTAAGGTATTTATAAATTTTAGGTTAGGTTAAGGGTTAAGTTTTAAAGTGAAGGAAAGAGTTAAGCCACCAAAAATGTAAACTAACCACAAATTTAACCTCTTCCCGCCACCTCTTCCAAATGACGGCTGGGCGGCCCAGCTCTCGTTCTGGGTGGATGTCATATGACAGCCCACCGGAACAACCGATCTCCGCCCCCCGGGGGCACGCAGCGTGGCGATTGCAGCCACGCCATGTTGCTAGGACATGGCGTGACCCCAATCTGTGCCCACAAGTGCCAGCAATCAGTGGCCACCAGTGATGCAGTCAGTGCTGCCCATCAATGCTCATCACTGCTGCCCATCAATGCCACCCATCAATGCCCATCAGTGCCCATCAGTGCCACCCATCAGTGCCGCCTATCCTTGCTGCCTATCTGTGCCCACCAGTGCCGCCTATCTGTGCCAGTACCCACCAGTGCCACCCATCAGTGCCGCCTATCATCGCTCATCAGTGCCACATATCAGTGCCACCTATCAGTGCCCATAAGTGCAGCATATTTGTGCCTCCTCATCAGTGACACCTAATCAGTTCCCATAAGGGCCACCTCATCAGTGCTGCCTCATCAGCGCCCATCAGTGAAGGAGAAAAATTACTTATTTTCAAAATTTACTGACAGAAACGAAGGAAAACATTTTTTTTCAAAATGTTTTGTCTTTTTTTTTTTAGGAAAAAATAAAAAACCCAGGAGTGATTAAATACCACCAAAAGAAAGCTCTATTTGTGTGAAGAAAATGATAAAAAATTCACATGGTTACAGTGTAGCATGACCACGCAATTGTCATTCAAAGTGTGACAGTGCTGAAAGCTGAAAAATGGCTTGGGCAGGAAGGGGGTGTAAGTGCCCTGTATTGAGGAGGTTAAGGCAGTTCCAGGTAGTTGTATGCCAGCTTTATCATCCTGCAAACAACCCTGTGACCCCATAAACCTGGGTCATTCTGTTATGGAACCACCTGCCAGCTTCTGTGGGTAGTTAAACCCCTTCCCACCACTTTTGATTTATAATTGGCTCATCAATGTCCTGGGCTGCACATTTTTCCTTTAGTTGCTTAAAAATAATATGTTAATGGGCCAGGTAGGAGAGCGTGAAGGATAATAAGTTGAACCTGAGGACTGCTGTACCCTTAATAAAAGCAAAGTCAAGCCCCACATTTTGTGTAAGATATGTTTGCAGGCATGGTAGAGAACACACTCTCACCAAAAACATAATCTAAAGAAGCGGATACCTGGAGTAAAAAATATCTGAAAACAGAACTACACTGCATCTGAATACCACAAAGCAAAAACGCTATTTGAGTAATTTCTCATACTCCCCCATCCATCCATGGCACCATGCTTTATTTTTCTGAGAAATCACTTTGAAAAACACCCCCCTAGCATTTCTGGTCATGGCCAACCTGAGTAAGGGCAGATGATTTATGTAGTATTGATTCCCGGGAATCCATCTGCCCTTAGCTCAGGAGAAAATCCTCCTCCTCTCCATAAGACTCTTGGGATGACATCATTTTCCTAGGCAAGAAACCAGAAAATAACTGAAAAACTGTAAAAAAAAAAAAAAGTTTAAAACAAGTAAATATGATGTACTTTCCTATCTATTTACTAATGCCAGCAGCATGGGGATTAAAAATAGTCAATATTGATTGAGAGAATAAAGTTCCACTTTAATGAATCGCAGGAGATCTATTGTTAGTACAGCCAAAGTAACTGCTTGAAACTGAAAGATGGGTACCGTTGATATACTTCACAGCCAGCTTAAAAACAAAGAATATTACCGCAATAATTTTCAAAGAAAGGAAACAATGATTCTTTTTGTCCTCTATTTTAAAAACACTTTCAATAGGGTGGGGAATTGTGGAACCTTCTCTCTCCATGAAAACAATAAAATTCTCCTTCAACTGATTACTGTATATTGTCATAGATGTAGCACCTTCCTACTTAGGCTGTTAGGTCAGTTTAGTTTTGGCTCCTTCTGTAATCAAGGGAGCAGAGATTGCTTGGCCTTATGTATTCAGGGTTTCACAGGCTGGGAGCTGGATTGCTTCCCCCTGTCTCTAGAAGAAGCTTCTAGAGCCTAGCCAATCCCCGGAAAGGTATGCCCAGATGATGCTAGGAAGCTGATAAATAGCCTGAAGCCCTGAAGAGATTGTCTTTCCCCAGTAGAAGAGTTTCCAGCCTTAGGGAGGCTGTTGCCCCTGAAGCAGCCTATGAACTGGGTTGGTGTTCTGTGAGGTTTCAATGGGGCAGGGCCCTGGAGGTGACTTGGAACTTACTGCAGGACTTCTCCAAAGATATCTAGTCTAGAAAAGGCCGTTCCCCCCACTGAAATGTGTCCGGAGGGAGCTGGAAGGTATGCAGCTGTCCTGGGAACTCGGGAGTAAAGACCCTGCCAAAGAGACTTGCCCTTTGACTTCAGCTGTGAGAAGGTATACTTGTTATTATTCACATTTACTTCAGGAGAAGATTGTCCTCTAACTGTTGCTTGCTTATTGTTTTGAAACATCCCATGCCCTAATTCCTCTCCTGTTCCATGTTCTCCAAGCAATAAAATAAAAAAAAAACAACCCCTATACTGAGCCAGAGAGCCATAGTGCATGGGCTGTTGCTTGGGTGACTGACGGCTTCAGCGCTGTTTGGGAAAGAACCAGTTAATATTTGCGGCCCCTGCATGGGTAGCGCTACATGGATAACTTCATAGGTCAACAACTTCTGTAATTCTCCAAAAAGCAGGGGGGAAAAAAAAATAAGTGAAAATACCTTCAACTTGTAATTAGATGCCTGAAAATAAACTGAAGTGACATTTCAACAATACCAATGGTTATGCAAAAGATTTTCCAACTTGTAAGTAACATTTAGGCTCTACGTGCTCTGTTTTCTACCAAAACACACAGGTTGAAGTCTAAAAATTACACAGTGGTAAAACACTTGCAAAGCAACAGCAAAGAGTTAATCTTGCCTAATATAAACGTCTCCCATTTCCCAAACTCTCCTGCCACTTATGTTCCCTTTGCCAGCCTTTTATGATGACCAGATGATTTTATAGTCAGTGTCTTTATTTTATCAATTTATAAAGCAGTACCCTGGATTCATACATAATGCTTGAGTGCTTGAAAGTAGTTTAATAAGACATCACATCTGGTTCAAATTTGCTGAATATTTTGAAATAACTAGGTGTGCATATCATTTTATTATGCTGTCCTTAATTTAAGATATATTCATTTCTGGGCTAGAACTAGGAAAGAACAAGAACCAATGATGAAAGCACTGTGATTGGTTGAATCAGGGGGATGTCCCAGTATAGTTTTTTTTATTTTCTCCATTATAAAAGTTAAGGTGACTAAATGCACTAAATCAATACACAAAAACAGGTTTCCTAAGAGTGATTCTTAATGATCTCTTAGAAGAAAGATTTAATATTGAATCAGCTGTCTGCCAGCCAGGAGTTTCCTTCAAAATTCCACCTTTAACAAAGGTATTCTTTTTTTTTTATTTTTTTCCAGTCTCATCTATGAATTGTTCTTTGGTAATTTATTTGTAGCTACAGGGATTCTTATCTGTGTGTTGATAATAAAGCAGTTCCTAAAGGGGATAACTATGAGCTTTTAATCTTTTAATTTTTGCTTTTATTTTGCATCTGTTTTATTAATCCCCCATCTCATTTAGACAAGTAAGGATGTGAAACATTAGTTTCTAGATGCTATTATTTGTTAAGATTCGTAAAAATTTCTATAAAGTAAATGTGGAAATGTATTTCGGGTAAAGAGTTAAGAAAAAAAACAAGATGACTTGAGGGTCATAACGCAACCAATTGACTTGAACCTGGTTCTATCTACTCTTTTCCCTTTCTTCCTTTGCTGTTAAAATTGTTAGTTGCTCTTTTGTTTGTACTGACAAATAGGGACAAATTCTGTACTTTTTTTTTCCACTTTCAAAATATTTTAATTAAAAGGCAATATACTAAAAGGAAATTTAAGAAAAGTGTGATATTGCTCATACAAATGGCATCTTCTTTTACCTAGATGGTGACTTGTTTTGCCAGCATTTGTGCCTATCACTTTTTATTCCTTTTTTTTGAAAGGGGCCATAGTCCACAGTAAAAGCTACCATTTTAAAAGAAGGACTAAATAGGTTTACCACCATAGAAAAAAAAATTACAATCATACATTTTTATTATTTATTATTATTTCTTTTAAAGTCTGGCTATACTTCTAGTCAAATTCTGTCACTGAGAGTTCAGAGAAGGCACCTACAGATGAGCACTCCCGTGAACCTACAAAAACTAGAACCTCTATTACGCAAATCTACTTTTTGGAAGTAAAGGCCAGTGCTTGTCTAACTCCTGCATTTTATGGGCAGTGTAAGGCCTGATTCACACCTATGCATTTTAGTGCTTTTTGCATTTTGCAGATTTGCACTACAGAATGTGTTCCATAGGAAACCATGTTACATGGACTGTAGTGCAAATCTGAAAAATGCAAAAATCACTAAAACTGCATAGGTGTGAATCCAGCCTTAATGTCCATTAGTAAGGTATGTGATGCAGGCCAGCCCAGTTTAGGGGCTCACAGGACACTCTAAAACAGGGGTCTGCAAACTTTTTAAACAAGAGGCCAATTCATACTTTAAAGTGGCTAGATTGTGCCCAGTAGGAGTAGAAAATGTCCCAGCAACAATGGAAGGAAACAATATCTCAGGCTTGGTGGTCAGTGGAATAAGTAAGTTATAGCCAGTAGGTGGTCAGTAGGTGGAAAAATAGTGCCCCTTTTGGCAACAGTGGGAGGAATTGTGTCCCATTGGTGGTGTCAGTGGGAGGATCAGTGCCTCAGATCAGTGGGATCAATAGTTTCCCAAGGTAAGCAAAGGGTCGCATCTGGCCCGCAGGGCCGCAGTTTGGAGACCACTGCTCTAGAGGAAAGCTAACACTGCATGCAGGCTAATGGAACTGCCTGCTATATACTCATGGTGTCAATTTCTGTGCTTTGACGTAAGAAAAGGCTTGCTTTAAAATAAACTTGTAGTCAGTTACAGTTTTTAAAGATATAGATGTGAATTCAAGCAACCCAACCTAAATAATATTTTAGTTTTTATGTACATGGTAGTAATTATTTTCATTATATATATATATATATATATGTATATATGTATGCTGTGCAGCTTGCTTAGTAATGCTGCATAATGTTTTTTGTACTGTAGTATTCTTCGATGTCTATGCAAGTCTGCCCAGAATGAATAAAAACAATGAAAAAAATGGGTTTTACCTCAGCGGTCATTAAGCATAGTAAAAATTGTAGTTACAGGCAATATTATCGCCAGGTAAATAGCTCCTCTCAATTTATACCGATCAATAAAAAACATGTTTAGTTGTTTAAAAGTAATAGTAGTTATTCAATGTATCTATTTAGTGCATTTAAACTGAGGCTATTACATTTAGGTTTATTTATTAGGATTTAATCCTTTCACTGCCAAGGACGTATTACATATGTAATGGCTAAACAACATTAGGTAGCTGTGATCTAGCAGTGATGTAGTATTGTAGCATTCAAAGAGTTAAAACAATCTCACAGATATTCTAAATTTCACCTATGGCTTCTACGCTAAGACTCTGCTCACACTTGTCATAAGACTTTGGACACATAAAGTCACATGACAAGCCATAGCCCATTGATTACAATGTCACCTGTTTCAATCTATGCAACATAAAGTTACAGCGACTTTGAAAAGGTCACTATTTATAGGTTTGCATACCTTTTGATTCTCTGATAAACAATTGGGCAGCTATGTGCGGATGTAAAAATCTTCAGTACCATATTTTAATTATTGAGGTAATGCACTTTCATAATATATATATTATTTAAAGCAAACTGTAAGGCTAGGTTCACACATATGCAAATTTGATGTGGTTTTCCCCGCATCCAATTTGCATAGCAGGAGATTGTGACCTGCTTTTATGGGGCCGTTTCACACATCTCCGCATCGACTCCGGTGTGAATTGCACAGGAGTCCTGTGCGTCTTTTGGGCTGTATCAGGCCCGAATTCAGCCCAAAATTCGGGCTGAAATTAAACCTAAAAAGGTTAATAGAGACGCATCGGACTCCTGCCACGAGCTGCTCCATGTTCCAGTGTGAACCCAGCCTCATGTGCATTTAAAAAAAATAACAAAATGGGTCTGACACCTAACATAGAAAACAGTGCTCGACAGTGAGGCTTAGTTCACACTGTTACGACAGCAAAGTCGTTTGACTTTGCCTGCGACTTCCTTCCGACGTGGATGCTATTTAGGAGCACGTACAAGGGCTGAAATCGCACACAATTCAGACCAAAGCATCGCATAGGGAAACATTGAATTTGACATGTCATGCGACTTGGGGTCTCACTAGTTGGATGCCATGTCGCAGCAGTGTGAACCAAGCCTGAAAGGGTTACAGATAAATATTTACAGATTTATATGAAGAAAAAACCTTGTGCGCTGCCAAAAATTGTAATGAAACTAAAGTGTTAATCTGTGTTAATCTGACAGCTGCTGCAATCACTGAATGTGTGTTCCTCACATATAGTAACAAATATATAAATAAAGAGTGCTGCGCTGCTGTGATATACCAATGGGTGCAATGAAAAATACTATACTGTACATCTAAAAAGTTTTTATTTTTTTACCATAAATATGAAGAAGAATATATATATCGGCCTAACCTAGGAAGAAATTTGTTTTTTTATATATTTTTTGAGGATATTTATTATAACAAACAAGTTAAAAACATAGCTTTTTTTTTCAAAATTGTCGCTCTTTTTTTGTTTATAGTGCAAAAAATAAAAACCACAGAGGTGATCAAATACCACCAAAAGAAAGCTCTATTTGTGGGAAAAAAGAACATTCATTTTGTTTAGGTACAGCATTGCATGACTGCGCAATTGTCAGTTAAAGTGACGCAGTGCCGTATCGCAAAAAATCGCTATTGAATGCTTTTTTTTTAATTAAAACTTGATCAATGTTTACAATCATTTAAATTTCATAGAGTATATGTTAGTAATTTAAAGACAAAACCTGAGATAATATTATGTTTTATGAGTATATTCCTATTTTGAACAATATATATTATGTTTTATTTACATTTATTTTTTTTGCCCATTTTACTAAATACTAGGTGCTGCATGTTATTTTCAAGACTGAATGAGATTATATTGGTCTGAAAACAATTAAAATAATAATTACTTTCTGGGAATAAGGAAGATCTAAGGGGTAGGTTGCAGTTATGGTCTGTAACCTTTCGGCAAAATGCTGCCTCTGGCCCCTAAAAGTCAGTTGATAATTTCTCAGAAAGGTGTAAAGGGTTAGATAAGGCACTTGCCAAGAATATTTACTTCGGAGTTGCCGCCACACTTTCAGCCAGGATGGATCCAACCTGTCTGATCTAGGTCTGCATTAAAAAACGTCAGGGAGCATAATGTGAATATTATGTATGGCATTGACAGTCTGTCAGAGATGCAGAGAACTAGAATTCTCTATTCTTCCGGTGTGCTTTTGTACGACCCAGAAGAAAAGGCCGGACAGGCAGGAGTGAATATGGAACACTAGTTGTCCTCATCAGAGTGCCCCCCTTACATCAACTGTCTCATCCAGAGTGCCTCCTTATATCAAATGTCCCCATCAGAGTGCCACCAAACATCAATTGCCCCCATAAGAGTGACCCCCTATATCAACTGTTTCCATTTCAATATCCCCTCACATCAATTGCCCCGCTAACATAAATTGCCTCCATCAGAAGGCCTCCTCACATCAACTGTCCTCATTAGAGTGCCCCCTTACATCAACTGTCTGCATCAAAGTACCCCCTTACATCAATTGCTCCCCCCAGAGTGCCCCCTTACATCTAATGTCCCCATCAGACTGTCTCATGGATCAGTGGATGCACTCTCAGGGACCTGGAGGGGCACAAGTAAAATCTTGAGGGGGATGGATGTTGCATGGACGTGGGTCATAACAAACAGCACCCTAACAATTGCCCTTTATATTAGTGGTCAGTGTTAGTGCAATACACCAGTGGCAAGTGGTACGTATGCCTCCTTGCTGATAAAAGCCCATTTCATTACATTTGTGGTAGCATAGCTTTCAGGAATGCATCTCCCTGTCTGCCCTTTTATATACAAACAACATTTATGTGCAGAACGGAAAATTGTATACTTACCTTTCCGTAATTTTCCTTTCCTGTCGCATCTTCATGGCAGCATACACTCTGGGTTGTGACTCCGCCTCCACAACCTGATAGGACCACATAACTATAAGATGAAGACACGGCCCCCGCCCCAGCATTCTCCATATATATATTAATCACCTTCTATGGGTGGGTTTATTGTATGCTGCCATGAAGATGCGACAGGAAAGGAAAATTACGGAAAGGTAAGTATACAATTTTCCGTTTTCCTGTCGCATCATGGCAGCATACACTCTGGGGAGTAACTCGCAGACTGGGTGGGAATGCAAGAAAAATAAATTTATTAACAAGAAACAGGAGTTGGCCTGAATTATGGCCCTTCCCAAATCTACTGTTGAAAGTTGTGCAGAATCCACCCTATAATGTGACATAAAGGGGTTTCTGGAAGACCAGGTAGCCGCCTTACAAATAGTCTCTGCCGAGACCCTACAATAGGTTGCCCAAGAAGTTGCCACCGCCCTGGTGAAATGTGCCTCTAAGCCCCCCGGAATCTGTTTCTCACTCAGTGAGTATGCCTTTTTGATAGTCTTCACCAGCCATGAAGCGATGGTGTGAGCCGAGGCCGCCTGACCTTTTCTATGGCCGTATGGGATGACTAAGAGGTTCTACGATCTCCTGATCAATTCTGTTGCTGAGAGGTACTTCAGGATGTTGCCCCTGACATCCAGAGGATGAGGATCACCTTGATCTGTGATAAGGGCTGGAAGGTTGATCTCCTGATTAAAGTGAAATGAGGATACCTTAGGTACGAAACGATCTGAAGGTTTAATACTATCCTGTCCGGGTAGACGACTAGATACGGTTCTTTGGCCATCAAGGCTTGCATCTCTGAGACCCTCTTTTCTGAAGTGATAGCAATCAGAAATGAGATTTTAAGCGTCAGGTTCCAAAGGGAAATGTTGTCGAGTGGAGAGAATGGATCATTGGACAGTATTTCCAGGACGACTGAGAGGTCCCATGCTGGGAATGATGGTTTCCTAGGTGGCCTTAGTTTAAGACAGGCCCTCTGAAATTGGATAACCAGAGGATCATGTGCCCATTTGACCCCGATCGAAGACCCTTCTCTAGGCCTGACTGCAGATATTCAAGGATTTGAGGAGCTGTCAGAGAAGATATGTCCCAACCTTGTTGTTGAGAGAAGGCGGTAAACTTCTCCCAGATCCTTCTGTAGGTGTTGTTGGTAGTCTTGCTTCCTAGCCTGGAGTAATGTTTCCACTACCCTCTGAGAACAGCCCTGTTCTAGGTACCTAGACCTCTCAGCCTCCAGGCCATCAGATGTAGCCTCTCCAGGTTCGGATGTTGGTCCTGAGAGAGCATATCTGCTGACAGCGGAAGAGGGAGAGGATCCGTTGCGTTCAACTGAAGGAGAGTAGTGAACCAAGGCCTCCTCGGCCAGAAAGGGATCACCGCCACTACTAGTGCCGTCGACCTCTTGAGCCTCAGAAGGAACCTCGCTATGAGGGGAGTCGGAGGGAAAATGTACCGGAGGTTGAAGCTCCAGGGATGTTGTAGACAATCTACTCCCTCCGCTGACGGAAAGGGGATTCTTGATAGGAACCTTTGCATTGGCTGGTGTGGCCGCCAGGTCTATGTCTGGTGAGCCCCAGGTCTGAATTATTATCGCAAATGCTAGGAGATTCTCGACCCCTGGGATATAGGTCGCTCTCAGGTCCAATAGGTTCGATTGTGCCCACTCCATCACGGGGCGAACTTCCTACATCAGGGAGGAGCTTCTGGTGCCTCCCTGCCTGTTGATGTAGGCAACGGCCACCCTGTTGTCCATCTTCAGGAGGACTTGCTTCCCCCTCAGGTAAGTACTGAAGGCCAGGAGTGCCTGAAAGGCTGCTTTCATCTCCAGCACATTGGAGACTGCGTCCTGGATCCTGAATGGCCAGCGCCCTTGGGCCGCGTAGTGCAGGTAGTGTGCCCCCCATCCCTCCAAACTGGCATCTGAGGTTACCGTTTCCTGAGGAGGGGGGAACTATGTGCTTGCATCTCCTCAGATTGCAGGGACGAGTCCACCACTGCAAGGATCGCTTGACCTCCTCCGAGATGTAGATCGGTTGGGTCATGGATAAGCTGTCCCATTGGCGCAGAAAAAGGACGTTTGAAGGGGTCTTGCGTTCCATTGGGCCCACTGGACCATAGGAATGGTCGCAGACAGAGAGCCTAGGAGACTGAGACATGCTCTGGCTGGAAGGGATGTTGCTGAGATTGCTCTTCTCACCCTCTGAATCAGTGGGGAAATCTTTTCTGCCGGTAGTTCCACCGTGTTTGTCCGGGTATCCAGTTCCGCACCCAGGAAGATCAGCCTCTGGGTGGGATGAGCATTGCTTTTTTTTTCCAGTTTATCAACCAGCCCAGTCTTTGTAGTGTGGAAACTAGGACCTCCCGATGTTGGACAAGGGACTCCTGGTTGCTTGAAAGGAGGAGGATGTCGTCCAGGTAGTGATGGACTCTCAACCCTTTCTCCCTTAAGGATGCGATTACTGGTAGTAGTACCTTGGTGAAATTTCTGGGGGCAGTAGAGATCCCGAACGGGAGACCCTGAAACTGGAAGTGGCCCTGATTCACCGAGAACCGAAGGAACTTCAGGAAAGCAACATGGATCGGGACGTGAAGATATGCGTCCTGGAGGTCTATGGAGAGCATCCAGTCTCCCAGATTTATGGCCTGGAGGATTGATTGTAAACTCTCCATCTTGAACGACTCCACTCGAATGGAGCGATTGAGGTTCTTTTAGAACCAAGACTGGCTGAAGGTCCCCAGATTTTTTCTTGACCAGAAATAATGGGGAGTAGAATCCCTGACCCCTCTGTGATGCAGGCACCTCTATTATCGCCTTCTTCTGGAGAAGCTCTTGGATGTAACTGGTCAACAGTAACCGTTTATCCCCTGAAGGTGGAAGTCTGGTGGGACAAAAATGATCCCCTGGGGGACGTCTCTTGAAGGGCCATCTGTGCCCGAAATGGACAGTAGCCACTGTCCAAGGGTCCTTTATTGCTTCCGCCCAAACCAGCTTGAATTTAGAAAGCCTTGCCCCCACTAATGCTGACTGGGCTTTTGGTCACTGGAAGCGGGAGTCTTGGGCTTCTGAAACTTCATAAAGGATGTCTGGGGGTTCTTCCAGCCCCTCCTGTATTATTTTCCTGGCCTATAGGATTTAGCATCCCTGTATCTGTCTGGCAGATTATGTCTGAAGGGAGGAGGCCTCTGCTGTTTCGGTTTTCTGTCCGATGGAATCAGTCCCGACTTCCCACCGGTCACCTTTGAAATTGCTGAGTCCAGCTTTGCACCGAAAAGGTTCTCGCCGTCATATGGAATGCGGCACCAATTTGATTTGGAGACAGGATCCGCTGACCAGGGTTTCAGCCACAGTGCCCGCCTGGCCATTACGGAGGCCAACATGGCCCTTGATGACGATTTAATCGCATCCACCGAAGCCTCTGCCACAAAAGTCCCCGCGAGACTTAACTCCTGTAGAGCTTTTATTATGCTCTCCTGGTCCACGCCTACTGAGACCAACCTCTCAGTGTTTGATGACAAGCTGGAAATATCCCTGCCTACAGCTGCAAGTGCCACAGCCAGTCTGCTGCAAGGTAGGCCCTCTTCATATCAGTGTCGATCCTCCTATCCAAGATATGTCATTGCATCTTCGATTGGCAATGTCACATGCCTGACTAACCGCATGAGAGATGCGTCTACAATGGGAGGAGAGACAAGAGGATTCACTTTAGGTTCCTTCAAGGGATGTAATTTGGAAAGCCTGTTATTCAGACTCGATCTCTTCTCGGGTCCTTGCCATTCCTCTTTACTTAAATTATCCAATTCCTCAATGAACGGAAAGGCCTCTGAGTCCCATTTAAGGTTTGGGAAGTATTTTTTCCGCTTTGGTTGGACTTCCTGGGGTTCCTTCCATCCGATCGCTTCCTTGACCGATTTGACACACGGTTCAATTAGCAAAAATCAAACCCTGCAGTTGCTTCCAACCCCTCATTGTCAGACGGGGAATCCTGTGCTGGGATGAGCAGGTGAGGCACTTCGCATTGATAACTCTGTCTCCGGAGTAAGAATCTGTGGAGCTACAGGCTCTCTAAACTGCGATTCTTTTTCCCTAGTAGCCTCCTCAAAGCATCTACGGCAGGCTAATTATCGGGAAGGGCTGCGGCCCCGCATATCCAACATGCGTTTCCAGAGGGTCGCACTGGTGATCGCTGTCTATGGACAGAAGATCCTCTATGATAGGAGCGGCTGTGTCTGGAGTAAGAACTGGAGCGACTTCTCCTGCGGCTCCCTCTGTGGCCTGAGCGACTTCTCCTGCGACTCCCTCTGTGGCCTGCGACTCCCTCTGTGGCCTGAGCGACTTCTCCTGCGACTCCCTCTGTGGCCTGAGCGACTCCCTCTGTGGCCTGAGCGACTTCTCCTGCGACTCCCTCTGTGGCCTGAGCGACTTCTCCTGCGACTGGAGCGGCTCCGTCTGTGGCCAGAATGGCTTCTCCTGCGTGAAGTCTCTCTGTGCCTTGAATCAGAAGATTTTGCGGACCTGGTAGGGCTAACCATTTAGGCAGCGTTAGGATTGCTCTCTTTTTTTCAATCTTCAATACTTACCAAAAATCCTCCCCCCTTACCTAATAGCTGGTGGTGATCTGCTAGGGCAGTGGTCTCCATAGCAAGGAATAAGGCAAGCCTAAGGAGATACTAATTGACACATACTAATTGACATAGGAAGCACAGGTGAGGTAAAACACAGCAGCTTATGCAGGAAGTAGATGCAGAGAAAAAACAGGCTTTTACCTCAGTAGGATGAAATAGGAGCTTTGTTGTAAGACAGGCAAACAAACTGCAGCAATTCAGCGATCTCTGGTTCAAGATACAAGGAACAGCCTAGGACGCTCGGCGCAGAGGGGGAGCGGTGGAGAGGGACTACAGGACCCAGCAGTGCTGTGAATACACAGCTATACAGAAAAAAAAACAGGAGGGGGAGACCACTGCATAACGGTAAGCCTATTTAAGGCTTAAATGTACCTTGAAGATGTGTGTTTGCCCTGTCACACTGTATAATGAAATGGTGTTTTAAGCCTGTTTAAGGCTTTCCACCGAGGTCAGGAGTATGGTGGTGCTTTGAACCTGTTTAAGGTTCTACACAGGGGCAATCATCATAGTGCTTTAAACCTATTTAAGGTTTTACACAGCGGTGGTCATCATGGTGCTTTAAACCTGTTTAAGGTTTTACACAGCGGCGGTCATCATGGTGCTTTAAACCTGTTTAAGGTTTTACACAGCGGCAGTCATCATGGTGCTTTAAACCTGTTTAAGGTTTTACACAGCGGCAGTCATCATGGTGCTTTAAACCTGTTTAAGGTTCCACACAAAGGCAGTAGGTAATAATAACTGAGAAAGATACGATACCCCTGAGATCACCAGAGTGGGGTTCCTTCCATTTAGCTTCCTTTAGAGGCTGTACCGGCAAGGACTTCCAAACCAGGAGAGGCTAGAACCTGGCTGGGGCGAAGCGGTAAGGGGGTGATGTTCAGTGCGTCCCAACAGGTGAGGAAAAATAAGAGAATGCTGGGGCGGGGGCCGTGTCTTCATCTTATAGTTATGTGGTCCTATCAGGTTGTGGAGGCGGAGTCACAACCCAGAGTGTATGCTGCCATGATGCGACAGGAAATGTATTTGTAAGTTGTAATTTTTTGGGTGTTGTAGGCAAGGCTGTTGTTTTTTTTTTGACATTTTCTTGGGCCCCCTCTTACATGCAATTTCGATCTTCACATGCTTTGAGACATACAATAAATAGCAGCTAGACTTAAAATCAGTTTACTGAATCAGATCAGGCAGCGATTGGTTACCAGAGGTTACAGTGTATCATTACCGCCCACTGACTGGCTGCTAGAAGTTACAGCACACAATATGGCTCACTGTTTATTTTCTAGAGGTTACAGCGCATGACTTATGCTTGTTAATTGATTGATAGAGGTTACTGGACATCTATACCACTCACTAATTGGTTGTAAGAGGTTACTGCACATTATTATTGCTCACTGACTGGTTCCTAGAGGTTACTGCATATACTTACCGCTCAATGATTGGTTGCAAGAGGTTAGTGCACAGCATTACTGCTCACTGATTGGTTGCTAAAGGTTATAGCACATCATCTCCTCACTGCCTGCACACCATGAACCAAGCAGGTGAGGGGACCGATCAATTGACATAAAACTCTTAGGAATCCTAGGACTCCTGGGATTAGTGGCAATGCTGGGGAAATGGGGAGTGATCAGTGGCTATGCTGGGGGATTGATGGGATCAGTGGCAGTGGTGGGGGGATGGGATTAGTTAGGAGGCAGTACACTGTGGCAATTTCTGAATCATGAAGTGCAAAGCTTGAAATCTTTGGCAAGTATATAGTGGGGATTCTACCAATGTAATGGGAAATTTACAATGACCACCAATATGAGGGGGGATGTACACTGACCATCAATGTGAGGGGGGATTTGCACTGACCACCATGTAACGGGGGTTTTTACGCCACCCACCAATAGAAAAGAGGGATTTCTAGACTGACACCAATGTAATAAGAAAGGAAAAAAGGAAGCAGCGCCAGAAAAAAAAAAAAGAACGAAAGAACAATAAACAGGGATAATTCAGCAATATCCCTGTGCCCAGTCTGTGATTATGAGTCCAAATATAACTGGAATGTTTATAGGCACACAGTTACAAGTGACTG